>WTSP01002983.1:0-18327 GCA_025331215.1 Actenoides lindsayi
TCAGAGCCATGGAGATGTGGTGCTGAGGGACATGGTTTAGTGGTGACCTGGCAGTGATGGGTTAATGGTTGGACTTGATGACCTTAAAAGTGTCTTCCAACCAAAGTTATTCTATGATTCCACTTTCTAACCCAAGTCAGTTCTGTGCTGCCCTAACACAGAGCAGAACAGAGAAACTTCAATGGCAGAGGGAGCTGTCTCCTTTTATCTCCATGTTTCCTGTTCTAACCAACAGGAAAGCTGCTCAGCAATCCCAGGACCTCTTTCTATGTTGTAAAGGATCTCTTAAATACTGGGACACATCACGTTGTTTTGTCCACCTTGTATCCAAGAGGAGGAGGAATTTGGGAGCCAGCTGTGATTGCAGTTAAAGAAATTTAAAAAAACCCAAACCCAAATCTCTTGTGAAAAGAGATTGAAAAACCTGTAAATATTAATTCTAGAGGAGGGAGAGGTGACATGGTTAAAGGTGGGCTATCCAGAAGTACCTTCCTTTATGATACATACGAGTGGGGACTGTCAGTGAAACACAAAAGAGGGTGAGATAGCATCTGACACAGAAGTATTTTCGCTCCGCGTTGGGTTAGATTAGTGTTGTGCAATTCTTTGCCACAAAATCTTAGGGCCAAGAACTTTGCTTGGATGCAGACCCACTCTGGCTGTTTCTGTGGATAACCAAGTTATCAAAGAGCTAATGGCAATATTAAAAGAACAAGAGTTTTGGGAAGTTCTCAGTTCCACATGCGTCAAGGCACAAGCTGACTCCAGCAGATGGAGGTGGGGGATAGGAAGAGATTTATTTCCTGAGGAAGCAAAAGAAGCCTGCGAGCTGTCTCTTGCAGGGTTTCTTTTTCTGACCTCTGGATCAGCCCCTGTCATGTTGCGGATTCCCATCCGAGGTGGAGCTTGGGAAGGATGGCAAGTTTGGCAGCTGTCTCAGCGTTGGTACGTTGTGTGTTGGAGCATGTGGGAAGGTAGAGCACCTTCTGCATTCTTCAGGCATCAGTTGTGAACATCTTCATTTCCCCTGAAAAGGAAAGATCATTTCTGGTCTCATAATTTGCTTGTTTGTTTCTGGTTTTTTCATCACTCTTTTAACTACCTGGAGAATGTGATAGAGGAGCTTTGAACACCTTAGCTGTAGAGCCATGCCCTTCAGTAACAACTCATCAGTAAAAGAGCTGTTTCTTTTTATAGTATTTTCTTTTCATTGCTTTTAAGAGCTATAAACAGCCTCTCTGTGGAGCATGTCTTGAAACTTGTGACCAGCTGGGTGAGGGGCCTTCGTATCAATTTCAAGCCTGTGGAGAGAAGAACATAACAGGTCCCTGACTGCTCCAGCCGCTTCCTGCCTGCCAAGGAATGCTGGAAACAGAGGTCATTATTGCACAAGTAATTAAAGGTTCATCAGCCCTACCTCTCTGATTGCTTAAGGCCATTGTAGTACGGGACAAATACTCCTGCTTGGCCACTCTTATTTGTTTTCTGCTTGCTCTGTTTTTCTTGGCTTGAGAAGAGGAATTATGAAGACTCTTGAGTAGGATCTGGGAGTGCTGCGGTCTAATGCTTTTGGCTGTGGCCCTGGGCCTGTTGTGGAACACTCTGGTACTGAGAAGTGGAGTGTCTTCAGGGCCTGCTCTCTTCCCGCATCTCCCCAGATCCACACCAGAGAGGTGGTTCTCAAAAGGGCAGGTCCAAGTTGCCCAGCCCCTGGTGCAGAGTGTGTGAAGAAGCCAGGCTTGGGGATGTCTAGAGCTCTGCCTCACTGGCTGAAGAGCCTCCTGTCCTCACATCAGCAGATACAGGGATTTTACTACAGCTGAGCTGGGCTCCAAAAATGTGAGACTGGCTTAGACTGGGAGGGTTTCCTATGGATTTTCTCTTTCTGTGGTTTGAACTCCAAAGTTCAGATTTGTGTATGTTTTCTCTCCATTATAGTATGCAAGAAATTACTTCCTTTGTCCTTTAAATAGACACTGAGAGTCACATATGGGCAGGGCCTCTTTAAAAAAAAGCGAAAGAAAGTACCAAATACTGTAAGACTTTGAGCAGGGGCAGACTGAACCACCCCCCCTTTAACCATCAGTCCCTTGAGATCTGGAGAGTCTCTTATCTCTGGGGAGCACAGCCCACAGCCGTGGGAAGTCATGTGGCTGTCCTTCAGCTTTTCCTTCTGTGGATGAATGGTCACCACCACCACCAGAGAAGTGAGTCCCCATCGCACTGACTCTCTTTGCACTTTGAGAGCAGTGGAAGAAACAGCCAAGGAGGAAGAGAGAACTGGCTTCTAGCCCCATTTATCCAGTAACATCTTGTGTGAACCTCACAGGATGCTGGCACGGGGTAGGGGCATTTCCCTCCCTCCTGGGAGTGTAGAAGGGGACTGAGCTTGGGCTGCGCTTGCTGCCTGCACCCTGAAAACTTCCTTGTTGCTGAAGATGACTTGCCCCCAAGAGCTTGGCTGCAGGGGCTTGTCTGTAGCTCAGGAACAGCTTGAAGGGCACTTGTTAGGTAGGCAGATGGAAAGGGTGATGGAAACGATATGCTGAAGAACTGTGGAGTGAGGAGGGTAAGGATGAAAGGGCAGCTGCGTGGGTGACCCTGCAGGAGCGGAGGAAGGCGATATCTCCTCTCAAAAGGAGCAAGGGGCCAGCAGCGAAACCGCCTGGAATAGGCAGCTGGGGCAGAAGAAGGGCCGGTGGAGTGATTAGCTCTGGCAGAGCTGAGGTTATTCTGTGTGCGCGGCTGCGGGGGAGTCGGATGACTTCTTGGTCGGCCTGCAGAGGTTGCCTGATCAGTGGCCCCGGTGCCGCTCACGGCCCGGGATGCTCCAAGGTAACAGTAACCCCGCCGCAGCGCGGAGGGGCCAACCCAGAGCTGCCGGGGGCACCGCGTCTTGCCACGTGAAGGCAGCCCCCAGCGCGGTGGCCTTACAGCAGACACTGCGTAATGGCCTGGTTTGAATTTGTATTTCATTTGCCTCCCATATGGGATCAGTTTTTCCCTTTTCTTTATTTTTTTTTTTAATAGCATTTTTCCTAGTCATAATAATCAGCGTTTCCCTGCCTTCCCTCCCCCTCCGCCTTCATTTTTCACAGCTGGCTTTCATTGGTTTCAGTCCTGCAGATGCTCCTTCGGACCGAGAAGAAGGGGCAAAGGTTCCCTTCCTTTTCAGCGTGAGGCAGCCAGCCTCGCCGGAGGGCTGGGGGAGGCCGGCACGCTCCCGGACTCGCCGACTCTTCGCTGCGGCCCCGGCCAGCCTCTTGTGCTTCTGGTGAGGTTTGCCACACCGCGAGATCATTTCCTCTGCTGAAAGCCTGGAGAAGAGCAGCGGTTGTTGGTGGCGTCCGTGCCCCTTCTCCTGCCCCGTTCTAAACCAGCCGTTCTCTTGCGAGCGAGAGGGGCAGGATCCCCGAATGCCTTGTGCCCAGGGGCTCTGGGTACGAAGGGCCGGAGTGCTGCCCTGATCTGCAAAGAGCTCACCGAGACTGCCTCAGATTTCGGTGTCTGTGCTGTCAGGATTGCAGCAACTGCAGCCCCGCGTGTCCGACTGTGCGTGGTACGTGGTTCTCCGTACGGGGCCTGAGGAACCCGTGCGGCCCTGTGCACCCCTGGCAGGAGCTGGCGAAGGCACGACTGGAATGGATTGGCGTGGGAAAAAGAAAATAATCCTCGGATGGACAGGCAGACTTTCCCGATTTGTAGGGCGTGAGTCAAACACAAATCATGTGGCAGGAAGGAGAAGCCTCCCTCAGAGGCAGCTTAATCCGCGACTTCCCGAAGTGGCGTTTCTAGCAACTTCCTTGGAGCGGCTTGCGCTGGTCGCTGTTGGAGATGCTCGGTTTGAGTCGCCAGTCGCTTGGCCCGTGTGCTATGGCTACTCCTGCATTCCAGGCACCATCCAAGTGAATGAGACACAGCATTACACAAGACCAAAGGAAAGTAAATGTTTACAGGCGCAACGCACATTTCAGCTTGTTACATGTTCCTGACCAGTGAAAGAAATGAAACAATAATTAAAGCAGGTCCCAAGTCTCAGTGTGTATCTTGGCTCACGGCACAGTCCTCTTGGAGTGCTGCCTCTGCCTCTCACTGGTCCCAGCCTGAGCAGTACCACTGGGCCATTGCATCCAGGTCAAGGGCTTTCCAGTTACTTGCAAGTACATCATCTTTCTGAGAACTGCAAAAGCCTTTCAGTCAGGTTTTATGGATTTGAGGGCTTGATGTTGTCCCCATGCACAGCAGTAGGAGTGCAGGGATCTCCTCAGCTGACTAGGAGATGTTTGCCTTGGGTATCCAAAGTGTCCGTCTGGGGAAGGTTCTAGGTGGATTTATTCCAATGGGAGAAGGGTGGAAAAAGTAGAAGAGCAGAAGAGGATATTTAAATAGTTTCTTTCCAGAATTATCCCTTTTTAATGATCTAAGTTGTCTCTGTGTTATTCAGGGAAACAACTGGGATGTGGCAAAGCAGATATGAAGGGCTGTGCCAGGAAACAAGTGTGAGAGGCTACCTCTGCTCTCCTGCTTGGGGCAGAGCACAGCTTGAAGGCTCCCTGTGGTGAGGCAGGTGGGTGGATGAGATAAAAGGGCCTTGGCCATCCTGCCCCCCCCCTTGTTTTCCAAGGAGAAGGGTGGAAGGCTGTGCTGGGGGGGAGTTGTGTTGAATGAAAGGATGAAGCAATGGAGTCTTTCTCCTTAGGACAAGGAGATAGGGCGAAAGTGGAGAGGTGACCAAAACACCTTCTCCCTAGAGATTCTCTGTGGGTGCTGGTACCTTTTCCCAAGCTGTGAAGCGCTTTTAGCATAGTCTTGGCCTTCACACCAAGAGGAGAACTACTATCACCCTGAAGGTTAGTCCTTGGTGAGGAGAAAGGCCTTTTTTGTAATGCTCAGCCCACTATGCATGTGACACAGGGAGCCAGACCTCCCTGCATGCGTTACAACGGTCTGTGCTGTAAACTTCATATCCCCTTATGAGCAACAGCCTGAACTGCTGACTCACTGGCATCACTTTTCTTACTTGTCTCACTTGAGCAGTGAGCTGGCCAGATATTATTAATTTTCCTTGCAATAACAAGTGAGATATCTACTGGAGGTATAAATGTCTGGGCTTCCTGTAAGGAACAGAACGAAATCCAAAAAGCCCACAGGAGCTTGTGCAACAGACTGTCTCAGAGCATACCTATAGCACTGGCTCATGCCACTCTGTCAAGCAGGACAAACAGCCATTGCTGAGTCTGCAGATAGGTTGGATTTGTTGTTTCGTTTAATATAAAGGGTACTTTGAAGAGGTGACAGCTCCATGGCTTCTTGTCTTATGTGACTGAGTTATTTAGAAGTCCTGTTGTGGAGAAATGCTGACTTTTCTACAAGGCAAGTTGCAGCCTGCTTCTATGTAATGTTCTCTTACAGCTCTTCTCTGTCCTTGGGAAAAGAAGGTTTGGTTTGGGACTCACTAGACTGTTCTGAAAGCAAATTATAATATTTAAGTGAAGTCAGGGAAGGAAATGGGCCAGTGTGCTTGTAGGTCACTAAGTTATGAAAAATGATTTCAATTGAAGGGTTTGATGGTTTTGTTCCTTCTGCCGAGAAACACCTTATCACGAGTTCTTCAAAGTTTTTGTATCATTAATTTTCTCCTCTCTTCTCCATAGAAGTTTCCATGGCTATAGTACAGGGCAAAACTGAGGGGTGTGATGACGTTGCTCTGACTGAGAACCATCAGAAATCATCCGGTAAAGGTTCTTTTCTTCGGTCTCATTGGGGTAGCAAAGGCTTGTGTTTATAAAGCAAAAGAGGCAGCTTCTTAGAAGTCTGTTTTCTTTTTTATACAGCAGCCCTAATTCTGAGATTTTTGGTTCCCTTGTGAAGTCCTCATGCTTTCAAATTCTTGGAGCTAATTTTCATTGACAATAGGAACATTCCTTGAAAAATGCTGATGTAATGAAGTACGTGCTACTTGAGATTAAAAGATTTGTTCAGTGACTCCTTTCTTAAAATTTTTGCGAAGTGTCTCAACGTTTTTATGTTTTTCAAACTGCCAACAAAATCACATTGCACCACACAGTTTGCAACATTAGTCAGATTTTGACACTGGCTCACGCAAGAGGCACTTTTCACAGTCAGGAATCATAAAACCTTCAAGAAATTGCCATTATTTGAAAACTAGACGCAGGCTGGTGAAGCAGATGGACTTGCTAACAGTGACTTAGGAGGTCTGTAGCCCAGCTGTGTTGACACGGATTATAGACAATCAAAATTGTATATAAAGTGCATGCCACAGTTTGAGTTTTAAGCATATTGCTAACATTTAATGAAGTACGTAACCTTATATGGTTTATGTAGTTTGGTACCGGAGCTGCGAGTTATGCGAAGGCCTGGACCAAACCTTCCTAGAAATCTCTGGTGCTGTTTGTAATGCAGGCACGCAGATGGAGGGTGCCAATAAGCCTTTGATTGAATCTTGATTAATGTAAATACGTTAAGCCTGTAGGTGCGCTTCCAGCCCCGGGGAGATCCTTACAGCTTTTCACCATGTCCCCATCACAGTTCGAGCCCCTTTGCTTCAGATCACTTCCCCAGACCAACTGGAGAATGTTTGGACTCGCTTGCGAAGGGTCAGGGGTAGAGGCATTTCCTGAAGCCCCTGGCTGGCTTGTTTGCAACACCACCCCAATAAAAATTAAGCCCTTAGACACAAACTTCAGGAAGGCAAGAGGCAAACAGAATTCTGAGATGTTTCACAACCATACGCTCTGATCCCAGGAGAAAGGTTGGGTAAGAAACGCTGTGATCTTTCTTACATGTCTGCCTGTCTTCAGAGTTCTCAGTTAGTTCTCTTTTATGGGTTAGGGGAATGAGTTGCCTGATTGCTTCAGCACATTAACCAAGTGGTTCCTCCTCTTAGCAAGCAGAGAGGGGACGTAGGAGCACAGCATGTAACCAAGCAGAAAAGAGGATGTGTAGCAGGGAAGGAGGACATCACAACATGGGCTATGTTGCAGTGGGATCTAGAGGGGTGAGATGGATGAAAGCACCAAGTTCTTCTCCCGACTCTGCTGCATAACAACATCTGGCTATCGTGCCTTAGTACCTGTTTTGGTGGCAAAACTTGCAGGCTAGTTTGCCAAGGAAATGTGATGAACGTGTGTAACTTCTGTGTGTGAAAGGCAACTCCATCCTAGGGACTGGCTTCTGTCAGGAAATCTTTGTGGGAATAACCCTCCTGATCTGCATCGCTGCCAGGACGTGTGAGGAGCTCTGCCACCGAGCAAACAGGAACTGCAAAGGCACGTGAGGAGAAAGGAGGAATAACAAAAAGAAAACATCCAGCAGCTTTTTTCCTTCCTGCTCTGGTAACACTCTGCAGTGTCTTCTCCTTGTAGATGGCTTCTTCAAAGTAAGGCTAGTGGACAGAATTCTGCAGATTGGACCTATACACATCTCCTATATGTATCCCCTCCAACACCTTTCTGTCTAGACTCACCGTGTCACAGATAACCATAGGCTAGTACTCCTGCGGTGCTCTGCCCTTACTTACCATGAAGGGAAGGATTTTAACCTGTCATTCCTACCTCCTGCCTGTTCCAGGTGTTGTTTTGGTGGCCTCTGGCTTGGCATCTCCTGTGCCTTTCTCTAGGGCAGGGTTTGGATTTTCTGTCATGTCAGCAGTGCCTGAGCCTTGCGCATCTGCCCCAGGGTTGACTGGGCTGGCTGGCTCCTGCCTGCTTCACCAGGCTGCTTTTCCCCGACTGCTCCAAGTGCCAGCCATAGTCCGGACCCTTCTCAGAGGCTTTGGCCTCACTGTTGCAGGGTGAGCAGTTTGAAGTCCTGACTCCCTCTTGGTTTGCACAAATAGACAGATCCTCAGGAAAGCCTTGTCTAAACCTCTGGTTTTCCAGAAGGCTTTTTTTTATCTATTTCCTAGAACCATAGAATAGTTTAAGCGGGAAGGGACCTTCCGAGGTCATCCAGTCCAGCGCCCTGCACTGAGCAGGGACATCTGCAACTCGAGCAGGTTGCTCAGAGCCCCAGCCAACCACACCTGGAATGTTGACCATCTCTCTGGACAACCTGGGCCAGGGTCTCACCACTCTCAGTGGAAAACATTTCTTCCTTCTCTCCAGTCTAAATCACCCTCTTTTAATTTAAAACTGTCACACATTGTCCTGTCAAAACAGGCCCTGATAAAAAGATTGCTGCAGTCATCCCTTCCTTGTCTGTTAGGTTTGTTTCAGCCACTCTGTGACACATTGTTTGGTGTTGCTTGGAGCCCCGGAGTCAGGGAGAGCCTACTTTGCTGCTGCACTTCTCAGGAACTTCAGAATGTGCCTGTGCAACATGATGTTCTCTGTTTTTAATGGGGCCTGTCCAAGGTATGGTTTCCTATCATCATCTGGCCTAACTGGGTCACTGTTACACCTGCTGGTATAACAGTGCTGCAAATGCTTGTAGACTGATTCGATTGCTATGTGATGACATTTCTCTGGCTGTCCAGATATTTCCTCTGACTTGTATTTTCTGTAACATGATTTTTCTCATGTTTTCTGTGGGTTACTGTATGTTTCCTCCTGTCCCGTTGCTTGTTCCTTGAGAGAAGAGACCAACCCCCACCTGGCTCTGACCTCCTGTCAGGGAGTTGTCGAGAGTGAGAAGGTCTCCCCTGAGCTTCCTTTTCTCCAGCCTGAACAACTCCAGGTCCCTCAGCCACTCCTCACCAGTCTTGTTCTCTAGATGCTTCCCCAGGTTCGTTCCCCTTCTCTGGCCATGCTCCAGCCCCTCAATGTCCTTCTGGGAGTGAGGGGCCCAAAACTGAACCCAGGATTTGAGGTGTGGCCTCCCCAGAGCTGAGTCCAGGGGAATGATCCCTGCCCTAGTCCCACTGGCCACAGTGGTGCTGATCCAAGCCAAGATGCTGGGGGCCTTCTTGGCCACCTGGGCATATGCTGGCTCATATTCAGCTGGCTGTCAACCAACACCCTGAGGTCTTATCATATCTGGTTGAACAACTTAGAAGGGTTTTCTCAGCATGCCCCAGCTCCTCCCCAGGGTTTAGGCCAGGCAGCAGTGCTTCTGGAGCCTGTACCAGGGATCCTCCAAGAGTGATCCTCTCTGGACCAGCTTGATTAGAATGGTAACGCACCAATTAATGGAGTGTTGATGAACTGAACTGTCCTGTGTGTGATCTGTTCTTAGCCTTTTCTGCCCCGTTCGGTGTAACCTGAGCATTCTGTCTGATCTCCTCTGTGGCCTATCAAATCATAATAAGAGCTTTAGTTGACGCCTCCCTAATTAAAGTCGAATTGACTTTTGCACTTCGAGCATGACTTAAACATTTATTACTTGTGAAAAATTATACCGTGTCCGCCCCGACTTAAGGCCAAGCATTCTTTGCGTACCAGCTGATATTTCTGGGAGGTATCTTTTGTTGCTGCTTTTGCAAGCAGGAATTAAAAAGGGATCTGCCACGCGTTCCATGTGTGCAGGGAGAAATTTTAGAAACAGTTGCCTTAAGCCACTAGGAAAATGTCTCTCCAAAGCTCTCCTCAGTGTGGTATCTGTCCACTTCCTGCACTTCATTCCAAGCTTATTGACAGTGATGGGAAGACCCAGCTACCTCACCAGCTTTGTGTTAGCAATTCTTTTGCATTGCCCTTTCAGCGTCCAGCTTTCCTTTGATGAAAGTAATGAAAAATCCTGATGTGGAAGGAGCTGCTCTCATTTCCTAGAAGAAGTCTAACTAGTCTTCAGCTTAGATTAAAATTGCTGTGTGACCATTTATACTCATTTAAAGTAGCCAATGGGAGGCTGGTGAACCAGGCTGCTTCGTTCAGGGCTGGAAAGCGATAGGGCTGGCGACGGACACAGGTTCCAAAAAGTACAATTCGTATTAGATAGTAGGACAAAAATAAAAGCCATCACTGAGGATTGTGGAACACATGAATAGGTGCCCAGGGGTGCTGTGGGATCGATATACTTGGGAATATTCAGAACTTGAATGGACATGGTCCAGAGCAACCCGCTCTGAGTTGGCAGGAGGTGATGATTCGATGATTTCCAGAGGTCCTTTGTGATTTGAAATAGTCTCTGGTACAAAGATGTACCAATTTTTGAGGTGTAGGGGAAGAATGTGGTGAGACTGTAAGTAGTAGCTAATTGGAAAGTTCTGCAGGGTTCAGAGGTGGTTGACAGGCACGATGAATAGGATCAAATGACTTGAGTGCTGGAAGGGTGTGAGGGAGAGGAACTAGATAGGCAGGTTCTGACCTACTCTTGAAAAACCTGCAGTCTAAGGATGAAAGATTGATAAGAAAAGGGAAGATACAGTCTGTGAGTTTCCATATACTGTGCAGAAGGTGGGCCAACTGGAAGAACCTTTAGCAGTCAAAAAGGGCTGAAACAGATGTTCCACCTAAACATAAGGATAAATTTCTTTGGTGTGAGGGTGGCAGAGCCTGCAGAGAGGCTGTGGAGTCTCCTTCTCTGCAGAGATTCCAGACCCGTCTGGCTGCTGTGGTCCTGGGCCCCTGCTGGAGCAGGGGGGTTGGATGAAATGATCTCCAGAGGTTCCTTCCAATCCCTACCATGCTGGGATTCTGGGATACAGTAGGACTCTTCGGGCTGGGAAACAGTGAGTATGGCCCAAATTACCCTGGTAAGGTGACATGAGGGTGGCTGTTCTTATACATAGGAGAGAGAAAGTCCATTTTTTTTTCCATGAATGTGTCTCTCCTTGGTGAGTCTGTTGTTTGACTACGGGGACAGGCCCTGGAGGTGAAAGAGCAGAAGGTATAATCTTGGCTGGAAACATAAAACCCTTGAAAACTGCTCAGGGCTGTTTATCTTACAGGTGAGACTCTTCCATGTCTCTTATTATTTATCTTATTGGTGAGACTCATCTGTGTTTCTGTTCGGGTTTCACCTTTTAAGCGAGGAAGCGTGACAGGAATTTCCCTGGCAGGTCCATGTGGACCTGGATGCAGAAGAGAACCAGGTTATTAAAACAGACGTGAATTGAGCATGGTTGGGAAAATGCAGAGTTCATCTGCAGACCTGAAGGGTTCATTTCTTCCCACTATTTCTGTTATTTCACTTTATTCTCGCTGTGTGTCCTTCTCACATTTGGTGTCTGCTTTTAAAAAAAAAAAATCTTGTAAATTTTTCCAGTGATCTGGAAGTTTCTGGAAGTGTCTTTTTTTTTTTTTTTTTTCCCTTTAAAGAAAATAGTCTGGAGAATAATCTCTCCTTGCCAAACAAGTGTTATATTCAGAATAAAACATGCATATACAAGAAGATTCCATTGAAGGGAGGGTAAGAAAAGAAGCCTCCTTGGCTTGGGCCCCTCTCAGCGTTGTCTGATGGACAGTCTTGTGTTATCCTTAGATGCTCTGTTGCTGTCGTCCTCGTCCTGAGCAACGTGCCAGCAACTGTCTGTGTGCAGGTGGCTTGAAGCGTAGGTCAAACGCTGCGCTGGCAGACGGACAGTGTGGTCACCTGGACAGCAGCCTCAAATTGGATGCAGTACCTGGCCCTGTGGCTGACCAGCTGTGTAACCTCAGGCAAGTGACTCTGTGTTTCTCTTTACTTTCCTGTCCTCTATCTGTCTTAGATGTTCCGACTTGTTTGGAGTCAGCTCAGGAAATCTTTCTGAGGAATTGTTGCTCCTGTGAGCTGAGCAGGTGAATCTCTGGGCCCAGAAGGTGGTGGTTGATTCTCCTGAGCTGCCGATTTCTTGGCTCAGTTTTCCAGATGTGTGCATGTGGTAGACTTGATGTGCCTGGGCTCGTCTTTGTCACATCTGCATAGCAGAGAGCAACATCAGAAGGGAGTGTCAACTGCCTTTACCCTCATGATAACCCTAAGTTGTACCTGAACTTTCTCTCTAAGCCTACCTTGAAAGCTTTGGTCAAATCTAGGGCAACTACTTTTGTAAGATATATATATAGAGCACTACAGGAAAACATGGGCCTGTATTGGTTAGTGGAGATCAACACCAGAGATGGTGGAACAACAGCAACTGGTTCTAGCCAGATGTTTGGTAAAATGCTCATATTAAGTCGTGATTGGAGGAAATACTTAAATGAGACCTGTAGGACAGATGGAGACAATCTTTTTAGCAGGATCTGTTGTGACAGGAGATGGTTTTAAACTCAAACAAGAGAGATTTAGACTGGATAGAAGGAAGAGACGTTTTACAGTGAGAGTGGTGAGACCCTGGCCCAGGTTGCCCAGAGAGGTGGTTGGTGCCCCATCGCTGGCAACATTCCAGGTGAGGTTGGCTGGGGCTCTGAGCAACCTGCTGTAGTTGCAGATGTCCCTGCTCAGTGCAGGGGGCTTGGACTGGATGAGCTTGAAAGGTTCCTTCCCACTCAAACTAGTCTGTTATTCTCATCATGATGAAGTACCATCAGTATCTCACTGAGTATAGCCATGGTCTGTGTGTGCTTGGGATGCCATATTTATACTAGAACACATATACCCTGGGCTCTGTAGCATACAGAGATCTTTCCAGTCCAGACCAAGCACTGGTTAGGATTGAACTATACACAAACTTGCATTTGGTAAGTGGGAGTTATTGTTAAAGAACTGGGTTAAATCCCTGCGTAATACTCTGCAGGTCAACCAGGAAGTGGCTCAGGCCAAACTGACCCTGTTCAAATCATTGCCCTGATGTAACTGAATCAATGTAAAGTTCTTCATTAAATGATTTTTAAATTGATGGCTAGACCAGAATATGTGTGACCAGGTTTGAACCTGCCGGGGAAAAACAATGGAGATCACGAGGTGCTACAGGAGATGTCAAAGGCTTCTGTACCTGGGTTGTGCTTTCCTCACGCCAGGACTCCAGCTCAGCTGGCTTTGCTTTGGAGCAAGGGAGGCAGTTAAAAGTTTGTCTGCACGGTTTGTGTTGGGGCTGTGAGGTTTAGGGTTCCCCATGGATGGGGGCTGCCAGATGGAGCTGAGAGCAGATTTGCCCAGTTTGGTGAGGACAGAGGTGATCTGGGCAGGGGAGGTGACCGTTCCCGGTATGCCGAGAATGTGCGGGAAGAGCCCTCTGTGGCACAGCTCCATCTGCTTTTACTTAGCTCTCCCTTTCATATTGCACGAGGTTTTGGTTGCTGTTTGCTGTTCTCATCGGCTGGACCCTCCTTTAGGCTTTGTAAGCACCGGAGACAGCCTTTCCTCGGTGGCTGGAGACTCTTTTCTCCCTCCAGCTGGGAGTGTGGCATGACTGGGAACTTGCAGCCCGGCCGGGGACCAGCATTTCATCCTCTTCCCAGGAGAGCAGGGGTGTCACCTCTGCATTGCAGCGTGTCTGGGGAGGGGAGATCACTCCCAGAACCACAGAGCAATGCAGCTTTGGTCTTTCTGTGCCTTCTGCAGGATTCCAGTCCGATGTAACACTCTCCTGCTCGTACCTCAGAGTTTTCCCCCTGCTCTCAAACCCAGTGAGTCACTTGTGGAAGCTGTGGGTTCCTCACGTTTCATTATCATTGCTTTGGGGTCCTGTGCAGGACCCACTGAAACCAGTGGAGAGCTTTCTCTTAGTGGAAGCTTTTTCCATTGACAGGGATAGGAGTTGAGTCAGGAGATGGAGCGGCGATGCCAGAGCCAGTCAAGGGAGAGCTGGTGGGTGGTTCTGAAGAATAAGATTGTCTGCATGCTTTGGTGGAGAGAGGAGAGACCACTGAGAGGGTGGGAACATTTTTGTAATGAATACTAAAGGTCTTCCCCAGACATCAGCTCCCTCATCTGGGATGAGGAGACCATCTAGGAATGAGGAAGTTCTCGCACACGGCCAGAAGCAGAGCTGAAGTGGGAAGAGCAGCCTGTTTCCAATCAGGGCCTCACACGCACTCCGGCCTGGCCGTTCCCTTCCGTTGTGACATCTTTTGGGTGGGCTGGCGGAGGCAGAAGGTGTCAGTAGCTCCTGCTCGTTGTGAGCAGTGGCCGCAAGGTCTTGCTTTCAGCGTGGTCTCCAGCGGCCCAGCCCCCACCACGGGGCACGCTTTCCTGGCGCGCTGCTGACGGGCTGTCCCTTTCGGAGCTGCAGGGGGCTAGTGCATGGCCTTAGGAAGGCAGCTGAGGCTTGCAGGAGTCTGAAGACTCCTGTTGTGTCCTGTCACCTGATGAGTTTCTCTTTTGTGATGGACAACCCCAGTCTGTTCCAAGTTCTTATGGGAGAGGTCTTCTTAAGCCTTTGATTACTCCTGCTGCTTTTCTCCAGTCTGTTTCCAGTGGGTGCACATCTTTTCTGGGGTTTGCTGTCCCAAGACTAGATGGGACACTCTGACTAAAGCCTTACCATGCTGACCAGAGCAGAAGGGTTACTCCACATGGTTTACAGGCTGGACTCGTGCTTGTACAACCCAGGACAACACTTGTCCTTTGCATCAGTCAGACATAGTTGACTCACTTTCAGCTTGCAGTCCACTTCAGCTCCTTCCTTCATTTTCTGAGGAACTGCGCGGTTTTTCCCCATCCTTATCTCTACTGAAAGGGATCCAATTCATTTTTTTCTTCTGATGTTTTCCCCACTGCCAAGACCAGAATGCAGCCCTGTCTTCGAGCAGTCTTTCCCAGCTACATAGCAGCTGCGTATTTTACGAGCGTGCAATCTATCTCGTGGGCCAGGTTGTTAGAGAAAACTTGGAAGCAAGCTGGACTCACAACAAACCCACTACGGCTCTGCTGGGTTAATCCCCCCCCCCATTCTGACAGTTCCCTATTGATAATTGTCATCAGTGATCTTCTTTCCACTTGCTTTTGCATCTGCTGTGTGAAAGTTTATTTAAGAGCATCTACTTGGTGCCGTAGGATGAGGCATCTGAAGCTTCTGCAAGTTGAGGCATGGAATGTCGCTGGCCCCTCTGCTGTCCACGCAGCCTGGCAGAGAGAGAAACTAGCTTGGTTGGATGCAATTTATTTCTGATTAAATCCATATTAGCCAGAGACTTTGCTTTGCTATCTTCTGTGCTTACGAATAGCTTGTGGTATTTATTCATTATTTATTTCTGTTCCAGACTGCTTTCTGGGAATCGTGGCTAACCTGACTTCTCCTCCTGCAAGCTTGCTTCGTTTAGGGCACGAAGTTTGCTTTGTTCTCTCTTATTGTGCACCTTGGCCGTGCTTGACAAGAGACACTTGGGTGATTGCTGGTTATTTCAGGCAGTTCTCTACATCCTGTGAGTTAAAGTTCATCAGGTCCCACTCCTTCCTCAATTTAGGTTGAGGTGCTACCCCTCTGCCACTGCTTTTAGCTGTGCTGCTTGCATCTGCTAGAAGTCCACGTGTGTTTCAGTGTCTCTTGGATGCAGCACGGGGAGAAAGTTGAATGGAAAGTAGGGTAGAGATGGTGCAGTGCAGCTCCTTCTAACCGTGCAGAAGCCAGGCAACACTAACAGACTGAAAACCCTCTCTTGGAGCAAAGTGTGTGTAAACAGGGAGTAGCAGCCTCTTCTGCCCAGCTGGAACTAAGAGAGTCAACAAGGGAAGCGCAGGTTGAAGGGACATCCTGGAGCAGCCTTTCAGCTGAAGGCTCCTCTCCATGGTAATGACCTGGGAGGCTGTCTAGGGCTCTTACACCAGTCCAGCGAGGGAAGGTGAGGCCTGGGAGTCCAGTCTGGGGGATGCACAAACAGAGGTGACCTCTGTGTCTCCTGGAGTGAAGCGGTCCTGGCTTTTCTGAAACTTTCCCCAAGGGAAAGATTGTCTCTAGTTTGGGTCTGCCTGGGCAATTTCCTGATTGCTGCAGTGATCAGAGGTCCTGTCTAGCCTGGAAGGCTTGATCGCAGCCCTTGGTCGGGAGGGGCTGTTAACCACTGGGGCAGCAAAGTGCCCGTCCTGTCACTTGTGTTGGGGTCGGAACTGGTCTGCAGTTCACCACCTCCTTTGTTAGCCAAGTCATGGCAGCTGGAGCCAGACCTTTTACTCAATAGGGGGATATTTGCAGGGCCAAAAACTAGATCTAAAAGAGATGAAAAGACATCTACAAAGCTCCAGCTTTAAAGTTTGTGGGGGGGGTTGTACCACACCCACTCTTTTAGGAGCTGGAATAATATATACCCTGGCAGGCTGTAAATCCAAGTCCTACGCAGAGAGAATCCTGCCATGTGCTGTCTTTTTTTTTTTTTTTGCAGATGCAAGGACTTTTGGCTTCTTTCTTGCCTTCTTGCACTTTCTTACTCTTCCGTGCAGTTGGTGATTTCTGGCTCTGCTCTTTCCCTCTGCTGCCACATCCCAAAGTCATTGCTGCCTGTGCTGTGTCCAAGTGGAGAACGGCTCCAGCAGGAAGGTGTAGAGTGGCCATTCTGACTGAAGTCTCACAAGCCCTTCTTAGGAGTTTGAGACCCATCCCTAGTCTCAGTTCCAGTTTTTGGCCTCGCTTCAAAGCCTGTGGGGAGGGTCAGAAACATAGTTGTTGCAAAGCTCTGGGCCAGATAAGCCAATTAAAGAGAGAACCATTTAGGAGGAAAAAAAAAAAAATAGAAAACAACTCAGTCCTCTGATTAATTTTGCTCTGGGAATCCCCATAGTCTTAGGTTTCTGGACCTGGCCTTGTTTCTACTTCATTCTCCCTCTTTGAAGAGCCTTTTTGTTCTTGATTGCAGCTATAAATAAATCATCGTAGCCAGAAGTAGTATTTTTCCAAGACTACAACTCTAGTGTCCAGGCCCTTCAGTTTCCAGGAATTTGCTTCATCTTACCCAGAATTCGGGACAAAGATGTGAAAACCACATTCGGCCTGTATAGTGCTAGCTGCAGGCTGGAGAAGTTTCCCTCCAGGTATTTCTGTCCTGGATCCAGACCTGAACTTGGGAGGTAAGATGAAGACTAGTGCATTAGCACCCGCCTGTCTGGACCAGCCGCTCCCAAACCTCTCCCAGGCTGCCCGGGGAGTGTGTTCAGGTCTCTCTGCACCTCTTTCCTGCGGACGTATCCTCAGGAAGTAAACCAGCGCTTACCGTGGGGCACAGACCACAACAGACAACTGAGCTGAGGAAGGACCCTCGACCTTATGCTGCGTGTACGTGAGCATCAGGGCACCTGGTAAATTTAGTTTCTCACTTGCTGTTAATTAAGCTGATAATGGGGGAAACAGTGACAGAGGGAGAGGGTGCAGTCACAGCACCGATGCAAAAATCTCCTGGTGGCCTTGGACGTGTTCTGGGTAAGACACGTTGCTCTTGTTATCTTCCCTGGCTCAGCTGAGTCCAAATTTATATGGCAGCTCTTCACTTGGTGGTGCCAGGTTCTCTGGGATCTTGCAGAAGTCAGCCAACCTCAAGGAGCTTGTCACAGAGGGGACAAACTGCTGTCCCTTGGGACTGAGTCAGAAAAGGGCTTTGTTGGAGCTCACAGTGCAGTCTTCAGAGCATGAAGGTCAGTTAAGAGATCCAAGCCCTGCCCTTGCAATGCTGCTGAAGCTCTGCTCCTCGATAATGTTCCTCAGACTGGAGGAGAGTGGTGGGTATGTACTGTGGGCCAGACAGAGCCCAGCTTGGCTGGGAGCCAGGGAGGGGACCAAAACCCTTTTGTGTGTTGTAGGTGAGTGTTTAGGTATCTCCAGGACATGGAATAAGCTGGACTGATACCAGTCAGCAGTTTATAATGTGCTTTCTTTTCTGCTGGTGAAATACTAAATTGACACCTGAGGTTTGCCTGCTTGTGCAAATAAGTCTTTCAGTAAAGGGTGGGGGAGAGCAAACTGGGAGTGAAAACTGCCATGTAAGGATAGCGTATTAGTCTTTGTTTCAGCCTAATACCCTCAGTGTCACAGGAACATGTGTGATGGTGATAGTCATCCCTGTGGATTGTCCTGTTGTTCTTCAAAGAGCGTTCAACACAATTACAGGAAAAGAGATCTTTGTTTCTGAGCAACGCTCAGCTTTTATATAAGTGTTCCACATTTTCTTCAAAATGCTTTAGCAATTGTAGCTAATTTTAACTGGTCGGTTGGTGTGAATATAAGCTGGCCCTTTTCTGCCTGCTGATTCCCAGTTGTTTTCATGGGAATTGAATGTCTGGATCCTTAAGTCACCTTTAAATAGGCCAGCCTCAGAGGGCGTTTGCTTCGTATGGCTTTCTGGCTGCCGAGTGTCTCGGGGTGAAAAACTTCCCATTTTGGATAGTGCTGGTAAATTCCTGGGGGCCTCTCTGAGGGCTGAATTTCACGTGGCTAAATGGAGAGAGGCTCTGTATTAATGAAACCCATCTTCCTTCCCCGGCTCTGCTGCTGCTCTCCTAGTTCACAGAACCATGAAATCCCAGCATGGTGAGGGTTGGAAGGGACCTCTGGAAATCATCTCATCCAACCCCCCTGCTCCA
>WTSP01002984.1:0-78190 GCA_025331215.1 Actenoides lindsayi
CCCCTCCCACCCCCCCCCCCAGCCCCTTCAGCTCCGTCTCCCGAGGGTCCAGCCGGGGCCGGGGCGACGCGGTGTCCGGACGCCCCTTTCCCGCCGGGGCTGGCCCTGCCTGCCGAGGAGCAGCGGACTGCTGGGGGGGGGAAAAACCCCTTTGTAAAGGTATTTTCAGCTGGGCGTGAGGGACGGAGCGGTGTCTGGAGGGGAGCCCCGTCCCGCGGGCAGGCCCGGTCACCGAGCCGCGGTTCGTCCTTACACCGCCTGCTTTAGGGCGCCGAGGGGCTCGCTCCCCGCGGGGGCTGGCGGTGCCCGGGCTGTGCCCTCTCACCCCCCGCCGTGGCCTGGCCCGTCGGGAGGAAGGAAACGCGTTTTCTTCTCGCACCGTCGCGTCTGGCTTCCCCTCGTCACGCCTCAGGGCAGGGGCGGACGGACGGACGGACGGAGGTCTGTGGGCAGGTCGGGTTGTGGCGAGCCTGGGTCAGGGCGGCTGGCGGGGGTCGGGGGTCGGAAGGCGGCTCGGGGGCGCTCCTGTGGCGAGGGGCAGAGTGAAGCTGCGGGATTTGGACGCGTTAAAGCCCAGACTGCCCGGGCTACGGAGCCCGTCCAGCTCCTGAGCTATTCCTGGCTGCCCTCTGCTCTGCGAGTGACTCAGCCCCGGGTCTCGCCTCTCGGCTGTGGCAATCCCTCCCTCGTGTGATGCTGGACAGGACAGGACAGGACGTTTCCTTCCCTTGCTAACCGCTGAAATTTGGTGGGCTCCTCTCCTTGTGCATCCCCGGGCAGCGACGACGGCCTGACAGTGGCAGATTGCTTTGGACCTTTCTCCTTCCTCGGAGCCGTTTCCGAATGCAGACAGCCCCGGCTGTGTCCGTGCGGCAGGGTGAGTTGGGTGACTCGCCTGGCTGTCACTGGGGAGCGTGGCTGCTCCCTTGGCAGCCACCGGGCCTCCTTTGGAGGTGGCTTTGTCACAGAAGGTGTTCATTTTTCATCATCTGTCCCCAGACGCTGCTGGGAGGCTGCACATAGGGTTTTATTCGGTTCTCAGAAGACACTTGTTAGACCAGATGCCTGGTGTACATCTCTGTCTACTGTTTTTCAGTCGTGCTGTGAAGGTTTCTCTCCGAGGCTTTTTTCCATTCCCTCTCAGCTTACTGAGTCCTGTTGTATTTCATATCAGAGTGGCCAAACTTAAGCAATCCCTGCCTCGTGCTCTCAGTTGGATGCGGTTGACCCCAATTGCAGCAGACATGCTGTAAAGACGAACGCATCTGACACAAGTACTGGGGTCAGAGTCCAGTTAAGTGACTTCCCATTAACACGTCACTCTCCCCTTCCTACGGATGAGGAGAACTGTCCTCACCCACCCCCAGCCTGGCCTCAGTGCTCTCGACCAGTTTGCACTGGGAGTATTTGGTGACTCAGGGCTTCTGTTCCCTCTGAAACTATCTTGATTTGGTCACGAGTGCAGAGAAGTGAAGGGTGCTTTTTGGACCCTTTTGATGTTGTATCGCTCTGAGAGGTGGTTACGTATGTGAAAATGCAGTAGAAGAGTTCCTTGGATACTTAAGCAATTATCTTTTTTTCTTTTTATTTTTGTTTTTTAATATTTTTTTCTGCCCCTGAAACAGTTCCAGCACACCGCAGAGGGTAAGTTGCTTTGTCAAGGTCAGTGTTTTGTTCGAGGCATTAGTTGCTGTAAGAGGAAGGAGCTGTCCCAGGGCAGAAAACGAACTTGGGGGCTTTTTTATTTATGTATTTATATTTAAATGTGATGTGTCAGCAATGGGACTCCACAGGCTGATAGCGCCAGGTGACTGTGGCTGTAAGGGGTCTGACAGGTGAGGGTAGGTTGTACATTTTTTGGATTTATAGTATTAGGTCAGCCCTGAAGAGATCTTCAGTCCTGCTTTCGGACACAGACCTGGTGGGGCTGTGTGTTTGTGGTGTAAATGTGCAGGCAGAGCCCAGGCGTCCTCTTTTTGGGTCACACACGTGGAGATTTGATCCCGCGTGTCATTGGCAGTTACAGTAGTGAAAGTGAATGTGTGAATGTTCAGAGGCAGAGTGATTTGATTTCCTTTCCCCTTTTTTCGGGGTAAAATCCTCTTCTTTTTTTTTTTTTTTTTTCCTGACTCCTTAGAGGTTGCAGACATGCGAGACAATTCCTCATTTGGTGAAGGAGGAAAAAGAAGAGAGAGGAAAAGAAGAAAGTGGAGAGAAAACGCAAGACTGATGATGTCTGTGACCTTGGTGCCACAAGGAGTCTTGTCTCTAGAGACATGTCTGGGTGTAGACTGCCAAAAATTACAGCATCAAAGTACTGTTTATTTCCTCAGTCTATTACAGTTATTTTTGAGGAGCAGGGAAAGCCAGGCTACTGAAAGGAAATGGTCTTTTCACAGTCTTCCTTGATGTTTGGGACACCACAAGCGTCATCGAGATAAACTGTGAGGTGTGTTCGAGCAAACTGTCTTTTCACTACTGCACTGAACTCACCTGTGGGCAAAACGAGACACAGCCATCAAAGCTGATTTTTCTTGGCGTGGCTGCGGTGCTCGAGGGCTCTTCTGTCGACACAGCTCAGGAGCAGATTGTGCTGCTTCCTTCTCCTGATCAGCATGGAGTTTGGGGATTTATTTTTAACTCTTATCTTGTTAAGTGCTTACTGAAGAGACCCGAGGCCTTCCCTGTTGATGGTTGACCTGTGGCGAGCTTTTGGGTGGTGTTTTGCGAAACCATTTTCCCCTCCCTGGCACTGGTAGAACTTCAGAGATGTAAAAGTGCCAGAATTCATTGCTTTTGGAAGAAACCTCTGCTAAGTGCTTTCCACTCTTGAGTTCCTTGGTCACTTGTCATTCTGCAGTGTCCAGAAGCATCTTAGAGCTCTGGCCACTGCCTCTCCAGGGCGTGTCGTCATTGGGCTGGTATTAATTGCTGAGATAATAGGGAGGCCCAAGGGACCTGTGTGCTGTCATTTGTTGCAAGCTCTTTGCTGTGCGTGTCATAAGCTCTCAGATAAATTCATTGCTTCTGGGTAAGGTGCTCTGTAGTTTTTCAAAGTTGAAGGAGAAACCAGGCAGCTATGGGCTCGGGGTGGTTCCAGTTGTGTGTATGATCCCCAAAGGTGTTGGTGGGGTGTGCAGGCAGGTGGCAGGTTGTGCCAGCCCTCAGCCTCTGTTGTAGTGGCAGGATCAGTGCTCCTGGTGCTCATCCTATCTCACCAGCTTCCTAAGAGGTGGTTTTCCAGAGAGCAGAGACTGAGGCAGGGAGGAGCACATCATTTTCACGGCCTTATTTTCGTTCTTAGTTTGCTGTTTCCTCCACACCTTTCTGCTCTGCGTGGATTCATCCCTCTGGGGTTCCTCAGTATGGAGCTGGGAGCGAATTATTCTCGTGGTCAGACCCAGATTGTTCTGAGACATGCACATCTCCAGAGGCCTTTCCTCCATCTCTGCAGATGCTGAACTTGTGTCAGGAGGGCCAACCACTTGAGTTGCCTTTTTGAGTTGCTTCAGTGGTGTTACTTGGGAACAAATAGAGGTCAGATGTCTTAAACTTCCCATCTTTGTGAATGAGATACACTTTTTTTTTTTTTTAAATTCTGAATTCTGATAGTTGTGGTAGCCTGATTTCTGGGAAAAAAAAGGCTTCTTACATCAGTGCCTACCCTCTGTTTCCAAGGCTTGTGTCCCAGTGCTGGCTAACTCACCTGGGCAGGGTTTCCCCCACTGGATATCATAAATTCACAGGGTGTGTGAATCTTGGCCATGTGTTGTAAAGCATACCTGGGTTATTTGGTTCCTAGGGCCAAGTCCACAGGTGGCTGTTGAGATAACAAAGCTTTAATGTATGGTCTTTAGTTATCTTAAAAGCCTTTAGTCTGGACCAGGCAGAGTCCCTGCAGGTAGGGTTCATCTTCTGCCCCCTGTGCCGTTTAGCTTGGGAACGGGGGGTTTGTTATTACAGCAGAGGAAGGAGGGTTCTGCTGACACTCTGCTCGGTGACTTTCCTTTTTCCCTGAAAGCTCAGATGCTGCTGGTGTAAGAGGCAAGGAGGCATTTGTTTGGTTCACCCGAGAACATTAAGTCCAAAAATAGTCTTGCAGGAAAAGACAGAGGTTGGTTTTCCGAAGCAGCGCTGGATGCAGGCAGCCTTCCAAAAGCCTCCGAAAAAGCCTCCAGCTCCTGTTTCAAGATGAGAACAACAAGCACAGATTGATTGGTGACATCTAATCTGTGGCTTGCGTTTGTTTGTTTTCCATATTCTAATAAGTGAAGGACGATGCAGATTTGCTTGGATTTGTGGCTGGAGCGCTCAGGTTCCGTTGCTTTGAATCCTGACTGGGTTTGGGGATAAAACCAATCTAGAGCTTCAGGGAGTTGAGGGGTTACCTGTTGGTTCTCGTGGTTCGGTAAGGTGAGGAGTGATGGAAACAAAGATTTCTTTTGCTTTTGTGACTGTGAATCATCATAAAACGGGTCGAGGAAGAAGATCTGGTTGCTGTCAGTCCTTTCTGCTCTCTGTGGCAGCTCTGGACAGTGCCAGCTCTCAATGGCAGAGTCATTCCCTGCGAGAAGGGGAGGACCGCGGCAATTAGATGGCACTTGGCGGCTTCGGGGACTCTGACACCTAGGATGGGTTGTTCTCTCGAGAACTGAAGGCCAGATGTGAGGTTGGCAGAATTTCTTTATCAAGTCCTGGCTTTGGGTGGTTGCTGGTTTCATTTCAAAGGTCAGTGGACGCTGGCATTGCCTTCGGCGGTTGGGCAGTAAAGCATAGGTGGGGCGGTCTCAGCACTGTAGGTTGTCATGTTTGAGTGCCTTTGCTTTGTCTCTACTTAATTCTTCCTGTCTGGTGTTTGAAAATCTTGGTCGAAGAGAACTGTGAGGAAGAAAGCTGGTGGGCTACATGCAGAAAAATGACCTGTTCGTGGGCATTAAATAATAGTTGTTCACTTTATATAGGAAATATTTCTAAGCTAGGTTTAAATGGGAGAATGTGAGGTGGTTAAAATCAGGAAGAATGCTTTATCCGGCCACTTGAGATGCTGCAGGTACATCCTGGGTGAATTGCAGCAGCACTCAAAATCATTTTGGATGATTTCGATAGCTCATCCTTGCTGTGATGCGTCAGTGCATGGAGTTGGCTTTGAGAGTGGGGAGGAGTGGATTCCTGGCTGTGGGAAGGGGTGGGTGGAACTTGAAACATCGTGTTATATTTCAGCCTTAGTGTTTTGGTCTGATATTTGATCCGAACTTGAGCAGCAGCCTCTGGTCACATGGAGAAGCCCGGGAATCTTTTTTAATGTCCTGTGTTACTCTTCAGGCTGGGTTTGTGTTTTCATGACTTAGCTGAAAGGTGGCTCCATAAAGATTTTGGTTTGGCTTAGAACTCAAGATTCCTTAAGCTACTTGAAAAATACCATCTGCATGTGAGCTCAGTTACTTCTGCTACGTGTTGGATTCAGCCTTTTGGCTTCAGAGGACACTGAGTATCTCACTTGCAAGGATGCTTTTGGAGGTGAGAAACCAGAATTGCCCTGTACAAAACCCTCTGAATTGAGAGAGGTTGACCTACAAGCTGCATTTATTTAGGCTGATGGCAGCGTGTAAAAGCTGTTCCGTTTGAACAGTGCAGAGTGACTGTGTCCTGCAGGCTGTGTGAGCAGGGGCTTGGAAGGAGTCGCTGCATTTTGAACATAGCTCTTGTTTCAGAGCTGCTCCGGATCCTGGAGACGTGCCCGCGGAGCTGCCTTTTCCCAGGGCACGGTGTCAATGCTGAGCTGTGTTGTCATGAATTCGAGTGGGCAGCACCAGAAGCCTGCTCCCATTTTCCCTGGAAGACGTTGCTGCATTGTCTGGTCTGTATCCTGAAAGCCTCAGTGTTGTTTATCAAAGGCTTGATTCTGCAAGTGCCACGTCCGCAGAGAAGCCTGTGAACGGGAAGGGCTCGCCGCTCTGGTTCTTGGCTCCTCGCACAATGCCCAGAGCAGGGACGACTGGCAACAGGCTGAGGCACAGCAGTTGCTGTTAAACTCTTGGTATTCCGTGGGCATCCCCTCTCCTACGCGCGGGATGTTTCACATTGGCCGGGTGTGTTCTGATTGTGCCGAGGAGTCGCTTTCCGCCAGGAGCAGATGGGCCCGTGGTTCTGTGCCGTGAAAAGAGGGCATGGGCCGAGGCTTGCTGAAGTGAAGTGATTTACTGGTGGCAGGTTTGGGAGCCTTCTGCATCACCCGGCTCTCAGAGTGGCGCTTTGGCCCCCAACCGCCTCGTTCGCAGAGCGCGTACGTGTGTTCCTATCTCCTGTCTGGTCCCTTGTGCGTGTGAGGGAAGGCAGGCAGGGTAACCGTGCGCAGAACCTGGGGTAGGGATGTTGGAGCTTAGGATTACATTAAAATCTGGTGTAGGTGTTTATGCAGTTAGCGGGTCACAAATCCACGCTGACGGTGTTAGGCGTGACGGTGGGCATGGGATGTGGGTAATCCTGAGCTGTCACCCACTTCGGGAGGCTTGGAGAAGGTCAACCTGTTCCTGGGGGGTGGGTTTGGGAAGGCAGAGTTGCTGCCGAGGGGCCTGAAGTACCACGGGGATGGATCTCCTCCCCATGGGGTCTAAAAGGGAAAGGCCTTTCGACAAGGGTGTGAGGGGAAAATACTCCCCAAAAATCTCTCGCATCAGCAGTTGGTGACTCTGTAGGTCCTTGTAGGTCACAGGCAGCTCTTCCTGCTTCTCTGCTGTTTGTGGGGGTTCCTTGGATGTTTATCTCCGTGGGTGTGCCCCTGTGAGCAGCCAGGAAGGAGTCCTGGGTCCAAGCAGATCTTATCTGGGCTGCTTCTAGGAAATGATGCAAGATGCTTGTTTCTCTGAATGCATCCTGAAGTTTGCTGACGGGTGGCTTCCTGGATGGTTATCTTTGGAGAGCAGCTCCTGGGGAGCTGTGGGAGCTGACCCTGTTCCGTGCTATGCTTCGTTTAGTTTGGGCAAAATGTGCTTCTCGCTGATCTCAGCCTCTCCAAGAGCACCAGTTTAGAGCCAGGTACCTCAGAGGAAGGTCAGCAGGCTTTACCGAGGCAGTTTCAGCGAGGTCAGCGCAGGACTGCTGTTACAACAGCACGCGGCGGTAGCCGAGCTGTTCGCCTCTTCCTGGCAATCAGAATCTGGGTTCAGGAACCACCAGACACGTGACCAAGCCACAGAAGATGTCTGCTCACTGTGACGTACCTGTCTGTGAAACCACCGTGGTTTGGGAGGTGGTTCACGGGGTCGGTCTCCGCTGTAACCAGCCTTGCACAGAACTTAGGGTTTGTCCCCGTGTTGTGATTGAACAGCCTTGGTAACAAGTGCAACAACTGAAGCAAGTGCACCCAAAGAAATTTATGTCTGAAGAGGGACAGCAGGAGTGAAAATGCTTGTGCTGGGGGAATTCAGATGGCTCCACGTGGAGGTTTTCTTTTCTCAGTAGAAGGCAATGCAGAAAAGGAAACCCCATCAGTTCTCTCATGCAGCACGGAGACCCGATTCATGACAAGCTTTCTTCTGCACTACAGATGTGAAGTTAAATAAACACTGTGTGAGAGTTGGGGTGGTTTCGAGGTGCTCGTCACCCTCTGGATAAAGCTGATCTCATGCCCTTGGATTGTGGCAGCTGTGGTCTCGGCCGAAGAGCAAGCGTGCCAGTTCTGCCTCGCTTTATTTGTGAGACAAGGGCCAGTCTCTGAAATGAGCCTGTCTGCCCTCTGATGAAACCATGGGATTGTTGTGTCCCACTTCTCAAATATGGGTCACTGAGATGCAGGACGCATCAGTGTGACAATTTCAGGCCTGAAGGGACAGTGTTGGCTATCGATTCCTGTTAGAGTGTGAAAGTCAGTATTTCCAGGTCAGCTAGTACTGATTGATGAGCTTGGTGCGAGTCTTGTTAACCAGTCTCTGCTTTAAACAGGGGAGAGGTTGGTTACAGCTTATTCTTTTCTGGGTGTTGATAACCGAATTTGAGTCTTGGCTTTTGGGGAGGAACAGAAGATACCTGCCCTTAAAAGAGTGGAGGAGAGTTCATAAATGGTACATGGTGTGCTGCATCTCCCAGCTATGGTCAGGAACTGTGCCTATCCGAACTTCTCCTGGTCCTGCTGTTTGTGGCAGGACCATGACCACAACTTACAGAACCATAGGACGGTTTGGGGGAGGGGACCTTTCAAGCTCATCCAGTCCAACCCCCCTGCAGTGAGCAGGGACATCTGCAATTAGAGCAGGGTGCTCAGAGCCCTGGCCAACCTCACCTGGAATGGTTCCAGGGATGGAGCAGCCACCACCTCTCTGGGCAACCTGGGCCAGGGGCTCACCACCCTCAGTGTAAAACATTTCTTCCTTCTCTCCAGTCTAAATCTCCCTCTTTCAGTTTAAACCCATCACCCCTTGTCCTGTCACAACAGACTCTGCTCAAAAGTCTGTCCCCACCTTTCTGACAGGCCCCATGGAGAACTGAAAGGCCACAAGAAGGGCTCCCCAGAGCCTTCTCTTCTCCAGGCTGAACAACCCCAGCTGTCTCAGCCCAGGCAGCTGTAGAAGGAAGGTCCTCCTCCAGAGACCGTGGTCACCCTGCCTGGGCACGGGAAGCTGGTCCTCTGAACACCTCCAGGCTGCAAGTGCTGTTGTGTGACGTGACCATGGGACTTTATGAGAGGCTGACCTTTCTTGTGTTGGTTGGAGAGGATGGAGGGAGCAAAACTATGCAGATGACTTCTGTTACCTGCGTGTTTTACAGGAAAGCAGGAATTGGCTACAACTCAACAGAGGAAGAGTAAATAGAGCTTCAGTCCCCACAGCACAGTGTGTCAGTGGCTGCCCTCGGAGTGCTTGTTCAGTACGTGCCTTCGCAGCTCCCCCACTGCTGCAGTCTCCGTCGCTGTGCTGGTGGCAGGGGACAGAACCTCTTTAAGAACATTTTACAGCTGAAAGCAGGAACTGATAGCTGTAAATACGACCATCCACACCAACCCGTGTCCTCGGTGGGGTTGTGGCATTCTCTCTTCTTTCGGGGGCGGGTACAAAACACGGCCAAACGTTCTGGTCTGGGTTCAGGCTGCTGCGTGAGCGTTTCCAAAAGGCAGAGAAACTGCTGTGGCTTGTTGCAGCAAGCAGCAAGGTGCTTCTTAGGGATTGGGAGCTCCTGTCAGAGGGTGCCAAGCCTGCCTGCTGCTGTCAGAAAGGCTCTGGTGGTGAAGCCCAAGGACTTAGCAGCAGCTCTGGAGGTGATCTGCCTGTCTGTTTATCCTGTGTTCTGCTGTTTGTATCCCGCAGGTCATATTGATCATGGACTGTGAAGAAATCCCAACTTTTTCGAGTCCAAAGGAGGAAACTGCCTATTGGAAAGAGCTGTCCTTGAAGTACAAACAAAGGTACCGGTGTAGATTAGTTGGCTGGAATTGGTTTATAATGATCAGAATGTTGCTTAATCTATACCAAGGTGTGTATTAGATATCTTAGAAAGTATCTCTACATTTCCAGCTTTCTATCGAGCTCTGAGATTTCCAGCTGTGTGGGAGCTGAGTGTTTCTTGCACAGCGTTTCCATACCTTGAACTCCAGGCTATGTTTCGAGCGTGTCTGAGCAAGAGCGGAGCCCTTCTGCGATCATGTGCCTCTTTGTGTAAT
The DNA here is from genome assembly GCA_025331215.1 of Actenoides lindsayi. Classification (NCBI taxonomy): domain Eukaryota; kingdom Metazoa; phylum Chordata; class Aves; order Coraciiformes; family Alcedinidae; genus Actenoides; species Actenoides lindsayi. The sequence goes on from WTSP01002984.1 coordinate 9,653, forward strand.
TAAAGTGCTGCCTTAAGTAGCATCTTGATGTTTTATCTTAAGAAGGCGCCTTTGGGCTTGCCTTGTATCATTACTATTCCCTCAAGCTTCTTGTGTTTGAATTACTGGTATGAAAAGTGGCTGATTTGGTGTCTGCTGCAATTCATTGGAGTATATTGTACCTCACAGTTCAGGCTGTGACAGCCGTTTGCATCTTTTAGTGCACACGGGTCTTTTTGGCTACCAAAAAATGAGTAGTGCTGTGCTCCATGTGAGGATGGGGTTTGTTGGGGATCTTTTTGGAGCAGGGGGCATTGGAGGCTCTCACTTTATTTTCTTTGGAAAGCTTTCTTCAAATTCGGGGATACTTGTGCAATTAAGGTGAAGCCAGTTCATCTTCTCTCAGCCAAAAAAGGCCAAGTGCAAGTTGCTGGTTTGTTTCATTTGGGTATTTATTTATTTTTTTATTTATTTTTTGGGGGGTGGGAGGAGGTGTTGGGCATGTGGAAAACCCTGAGCTGGTTTTGGGTATCAGAAAATTCTGTCTTGGACACCACTGGATGTGTTGTTTCCTAAAACCTTGTTAATTTTCTTGGCTGTTTGCTAAGAGCTGAGTTATTGCATGTGGTAAAGATGCAAATTTAATAAGTATGTGGAGTGGCTACTTCTAGTATTCAATAACTTCAGTGGCATAAGTTGGAATGTTCTGGCTTCCTGCCTCCATGCTCAGCAACCCCAAGATTCCAACCTTCACACTCTTCAAGAGACTTAACTTTTCATGTAGTGCAGAGATCCAGAAACTGTAGTTCTCTCTTGCAGTCTTTGACCAAAATCAGGTTAAATGTTTGTTTAATTCATTGACTCGATATCAAGTCTCCTAACAGTGAAATCTAGTGGAGTACAAAGGGGTTGTCAGACTCCCATGTATCCTGTAAGTAGCTTTGATATAAGTTTGTATTCACACATGCATTTAATGTAGCTGTTTGTTTGATGTAAGAGATTTAATTTCCTTTTCTAGCTAAGCTTAATGTAATTTCTCTTTTTCCCCATTTCCTTTTTTTCCCCTTAGAGGTCTGTGGATGACACTTAAGAGCTTTAAAACTCATGTTTTTCAAGCTTATTATTTTAAGAGCTGTGGATTTTGTTTTAACCTGGGAGATGCTGGATTTTCAACTGATGAAAACCTCTCCTTGCAGCTTCCAGGAAGCTCGTGAAGAGCTGGCTGAATTTCAGGAGGGAAGCAGAGAACTAGAAGCTGAGTTGGAAGCACAGCTAGTGCAAGCTGAGCAGAGGAATAGAGATTTGCAAGCAGATAACCAAAGACTGAAGTATGAAGTGGAAACATTAAAGGTAGGTCTTTTCTGTAATAGCATTGCTGCTTCTCCCAGGTCTGTCGTGGATTTTATTTTAGATTGTCTGGCCTGTTTGTGGTTGCTGAATACCCAAATGAACTAAAGGAGTTATCTGATTAAGAGCCAGACTTTAGTATGGCACGTACACCAAATAAGGCCAACAACTTACCAGGGAAATTCCTGGTGGAGTTTTTCTTGATCGCATCATGGAACCCTTGTCCTGGAGCCTGCTCTGGTTTGTTTGAATTCTCGGGGCTTTGCCAAGCAGTAGCTTTCTTGGTCACATGGGCAACATCAGCACAGCGACAGGGTGCACAACACAGGCGTGTTTTCCTGGACCACGGCGTTGTCATCTTTCTTTGCACGCTCGGGCTGTTTTGCCCAGGAGGTCTCCTTGGTTTGATGAGACTTGAAAGAAAGCTGAAGATGGCTGATTTGTGCACATCTGTCAGAGAGAATCTCCCAAGTCTTTCTTAACAGCTTTATCTGTGGAGACAGGAATTGCGTAAGGATCTGCACGTGCAGAAGGTAACTTTTCATTAATGCCTCTTTTTAACAAGTTCCTGCCTCTTTTAGACTCTTGGAAAAGCATAATTTTTCGTAGTCTTGTGTTTTAGTGAAGGCAAAAGTTGACCCCGTGGAAATAAAGTTTATGGCATTCCTTGTTTGCATATCCAGTTCCAGCTGTATCTATAACGTCCATACTTGTTTTATAAGGTCATTAGTTTTTCCCCAAGGCCCTGTGTGTACCCTTGGAGCTGGGAAAAGCATGTTTGGGAATGAATTCTTCCACTCTTTCAAAAATCAGCTTGTGGACCTGGAGGTTTCCTAACAGGTTTCAGTGACTCTCGTTTTTGCTAATGGAGATGTCAGACCAGTTGTGCTGACAGTGTGGCTGTTGTCGAGGGAGAGGTGCCGAGGGGGAGGCTGCGCAGTGAGATTTCTCCCTGTCTTCCTGGGTATTTGAGACTCCACAGCAGCTGTCAGTGCAGGCTGGCAGGAGCAGATGTAGGGATGCAGCTCGGAGCAGGCAGCTGTGGCCTGGCGAGGCGGCTGTGCACAATGCAGTGCTTGTGGGTTGGTACCGTGCCCGCTTCTGATGTTCAGAGCCTGTCCTTCCAGCTCTCCAGCTCTCTCTCTGTGTTACCAGCGACCCCACAGCAGCAGGCTGCAGTGAGCCTGTTGCTTTCTTTGTCCCGTTTTCCTGCTGATGACTTGGAGAGTGTATGTGACTGATATTTCTCTCGCTGCTTCTTTCTTTCAGGAGAAACTGGAGCACCAGTATGCACAGAGTTACAAGCAGGTGTCGTTGTTAGAGGATGACCTGAGCCAGACACGGGCCATTAAAGATCAGCTGCATAAGTACGTGAGGGAGCTGGAGCAGGCCAACGATGACTTGGAACGTGCAAAGAGGTGATGGCTGCAAACCTCTTCTTTCGTTACAGTTTTCACCGCATCTTTTCTTTGCTGTCTTGATCATTTTATTATTCATAAAAGGGAAAATAACACCCATTCAGACACCCCAAACAAACCCCAAGACGCTTGATTCTTTGTCCAGTGCAATTTCCCCTCAGAGTTCACCTCCATGAGCTGGTAGCTTTATGTTACAGCAAGGAAGACAGAAATGTTTCTTGTGTTCCTGTGAGAAACAAGCAGTGCAAGGAGGTGCGGAGCAAGCCAGGCCAGAGAGCTGCTTTTGGTACTACCAGCTAGGTGACTCTTGAGACTATATTTGTGATCCTCATAGCTCAAAGTCCCTTTGAAGTAAGAAGCTAATGCTTTCCATAGTCCCTTTTAAATAAAACAGGCCAAAGGAGTCTCCTCTTCCCTTGCATAACAGGTTAATGACTGTAGGGAACGAACACGTCCTGTATAAGCACATAAAATGAACAGGCTGCTGTTAGAAACGCCCCGTTTGGGAGTAGGTCATGCTTCTGTTTTGCTGAATGGGAATTTTGCCATTGATTTAGTGGCACCAGGAATGAGCCTCTGGCTATCTGGCAAGAAGATCTGAGAACTGAGGCCCTGTTTCCACAAGGCTTTTAACCTCATGACTAACTTTTGACACACATGAGCTGTCCCCATGAAATCATGGAACGAACTGGGCCTTAGGTAACATCCCAGTGCTCTGCTTCCTGCACTCACTGGGCTGTTGGCTGTCCAGAGCTCTGGAGAATACAGCACCACCTGAGCTAAGGCACTGGTTAAACACTTGGCTTTGCAGCATGGTTTGGGAAAAACGGAGCTGGGTACACTGGATTGGCTCTTCCCCAGCTCTTTGGTACATCTCTGAGAGCCAGATACTATCATCTTCTTTTCATCTTATCCCCCTATGTCTTTGATTAGTCCTTTCTAAGAAGCATTTCCATAGCTTTCAACGGCTGCCTTGAAGGTAAACCCTGCTAACATTTTTCCTCCATTACATTTTTGAATATGCTTTTATGTTAGCTGAGCTGAAGAACCTAATATTCTGGGTTTTGTTTCTAGGGCAACGATAGTTTCATTGGAAGACTTTGAACAAAGACTGAACCAGGCTATTGAGAGAAATGCGTTTCTAGAGAGCGAACTGGACGACAAGGAGTCGCTGCTGGTTTCGGTACAGAGGTTAAAGGATGAAGCGAGAGGTTTGTCTGGCTTGGTTACTTCTGGGTCTTGGGACATATTTGGCCTCCTACCAAAGACACGTAGAACCAAAGTTCACGTTTAGAGAAAGCCTCGTGTAATGAGGCTCGAACTGGATGTCTGATGCAAGCGTTGGGTATCACCTGCTAACAGAATGTTCTCTGGTCTTTGTATGTCTGGTGGAGCTAAGGGGAAAAAATTCCTCACATGAGGCACAATGAATATTGGCTCCACTCAGGAGTTTTAACACAAGTGAGTACAAAAATGCTATGTTCTGCAAATGTAATAACATTGAGAAAGCATGCTCCAAAAGTTCCCACTCGCCATGGGTTTGTGCTTTGTACAGGAAGAAAGAGCCCAGAAAATGACAGGAAAATACATGATAAATGGTTAAATATCTTTCTTAAAATAGCCTGTTTCTTGTGTTTCTTCTAAACCTCTTGGAAATTGCCTGGTTTATTTAGGATATTCCAGTCGAGACTGTGGATAGGCCCATGGGGTCAGAGATGTTCAGGATAATGTTCTGAGATATGATCAGGAGTTGGAAGTTCCCCAGTGATTTCACACCGGGGACATTGGGTAGTGGGTTTTTTTAATGGTTGATGGAAATGGATTTCTCCAATAGTGGGGACGATCTCTTCATAAGCCTGTACCTGCTGGTGGGGCAGTTTAGGCATCAGTGCTTTCCACCTTTGTTCCCCAAGTGAAGCTTTCCTACATAATTCCTCAGTTAAGGCCTAGATCTGAGTGTAAGGCCAGACACTCGGCCACGGCCTGGGATTTGTTCTGGTTGATTCAAAGAGGTTCACAATGGAGGATGAGCTTATGCCCCACAAATTGAAAGCCTCTCTTGGAAGCACAGAGTGTTTATAAGAAATATGAAAAGAGAGATTCAGTACTTTCTAAGGAAATACATGTATTGTATTTGGGGCTAGGGCATAGTATTGGAAAAACCAGCAAAGCTAAAGGGACTGTTTCCTAGAACACTGGAGTAATTGGGGAAAAAGATCTTGTTTCTTGGATAAGTCATTTGGAAATATTTAGCATTTCTTAGGGTGGCAAAGCTACACGTTGCCTCTGAAAGCAAGCAGCAATGCTAGCCACTAAAACAGCTGATACGGTGTCAAACTCAATGCAACATTTCTGATTGAACAGTTGCAAATCCTCTTCCAGGAGCCCCGGTAGATCCTCATTCAGCTGTGCTATTTTACTTAAAATCAGTTCTAAATATGTATGATAACTTAAAAGCTGTGATGTACAACTGATTTTGCTATTGCACATTATACCAGATTGAGACAAGGAATAAGAGGTCTGTAAAAGATGAAGTCGCTCTACCCAAAAAGCAGCAAACCCCTTGTGATGGATTATTTATTTGCATCTAGTCCCTTCTAAGGATTTTATAGGCCCATTGCTGAACTCTCCTCTATGCCCTTTGTAGCAGATGTGTGTGGAAATGGGAAGGGTCAAGGCAGGGGCAAGCAGCGGCCTGGGGAGGGAGGTGAGAATGAAACACAGGTTTTGTTGATGTTTGCACTACTCAGCCTCCCCAGTCTGATCTTCTACTTGTCCAGGTGTCAGGAAACTGGATACAACCCACTGACTGTCTTTAGCTAGTTTGGAGTTCTTTCTGTTATTAACTGGAAGAATAAGGTGGGGAACTGGAAACTCAGGAACAGGCCATTCCTCCCATTTTCCAGCCTCTGTGTGAGTGGGAGCTGAACACAGTTCAGGCATGGGTGAGCAGCTGGGGGTTTGGTAACACACCTTCCGTGGGACTTACTCTGCAGATGGGGGAAAACCACTGAGGCCATGTCACCTGCCACAAACTCGGGTGCAGGAGGGCTCCATTTGCTGCCTCTCTGCTCCCAGCTGTGATGGGAGGTGATGGTACCAGGCTGTGACTGCTCTGAGGTTGGGTCCTCACTGCTGGATGAAAACAGCAGCAGGCTGTTGATACAGGGGGTGTTGCAAAGCGTCTCCTCCTCCTCCTCCTCATGAACGGAGTATTTGTTAGAGAAATCATCCACCAATAGGTGTGGGTTTTTTTCTCTTCTTCTAACCCTCAGACTTGCGACAAGAGCTTGCAGTACGGGAGAGGCAACAAGAAGTCACCCGAAAGTCAGCACCCAGTTCTCCAACTCTAGACTGTGAGAAGATGGATTCAGCTGTCCAGGCGTCTCTCTCCTTGCCAGCTACGCCCGTTGGGAAAGGATCAGAAAATAGTTTTCCTTCCCCAAAAGGTATAGTTGATAGAAACTGTGACCAGTTGTTTTGGCGGTGTGTTCAGCTCGTTACCAAACAATTTCAGACCGGGTGCTTATAGTGAACTTGAAGTAAATGTAGGTACATGTGGATCCCACGTGCATTACGTAAGGTGTGTGTAAATCTTGGGACAGCATCAGGTACACTTAAGGAACATAATGAGTAAATAGCATGGAGAATGAGGACTGTAAAGCTTAGATTCTGCATTGAGGATGAGGGTTCGTGGCCTGCAGTAGAGCACTGAAGACATTTGAGGTTGCATGCAAGTGCAGTGACTGATATTTCTGCTTAAATATGGAGTAGCAGTGACGAGTAGATGGTGGGCAGTAACTAAAACGGTCGAGGCTGTCTCTGTTGCCACACATACTCTTCAGGGGTCTTGTTTTCTCTGAGAGACAGCAGGATGTTAGTACAGTCCCCTTCCCCATCTGCAAACCTCTGGAGAATCACAAGGATTAACACATTATTTTTCAAATTAGAAAGAGTAGATTCCAGAGGAGGCTCTGGCTGGATTAGATGAGTTGAGGGCAATAGCCTTGCAGATGGAGAGGGCATGAACTCTGTGAGCAGGTCTAACGGGAAAGGGGGCAGTGGGCAGGAATTAAGCTTTTTCATTTTTCTGTGGCTGGTGATAATGTAGTTGGTGTGCTGGTGTGGGGTAACTGTGTGAACAGTCTGTTACAGGGTTTTAGATTTGCCTTTTTTACGTACAAGTTGATTTATTTGATTATTATTATTTTTTTAAATGAACAATGGATGAGTGGAGCATAAAATGTGTCTGTGTTTGCAGCTCTACCAAACGGATTCGGTACCAGCCCCCTTACTCCTTCAGCTAGAATATCTGCACTCAACATTGTGGGAGATCTGCTACGGAAGGTGGGGGTGAGTGCTCCGTGCTGCTGTCGCTGGCCTTTGCAAGGCCTTGGGGCACGCTCAGTACGCCCTGTGGCTTCCAAACCATCCCCATTCAAAGTCTAGGATGTGATAATGTGGGTTTGCTTTTTTTCTTTTAATTATCTTTACTTGTAAAGCTTGTTACTGAGATTCTGATGCCAGCTCTGGGTGATGAAATTCCTATTTGGAGTAAAAAGTTTGTTGATGGAGCGCTTTGGTCTGTGGTGTTCGACACCATCGGCCGCTTGTTCTCGCTTCACGTGGGGCCTGTGGCTTCCTCTCGGAGGCCAAGATGCAGAACTGGACCTCAGCCCCTGGGTGCACAGGCATGGTGTGTCATGGGAGGGGAGCTGAGACCATGCTGCCAGTGTCTCCTCGCGTGCTCGGGCAGATCTGCAGCAGGTGCTGAACATGAAAAAAAAATCTAGATAAGAAAGTGAGAAAATAAATCACGAGAAAGCCAAATGTTCCCATCTGGAGTCGATAAGCAAGTGAAACGTGTGAGCCTTTAAAGGGATTCCCAGTATAGGAAGGGAAGAAGTGGTTTGAACATCTGTTAGAGTGTTGTTTAGGATGCCAGGCTTTCCAGCTGAACGGAGGTGTGACTCCTGAGTTATAAGAAGCTTGTTGACATGCCTCGGTGGTGAGAGTTTTGCGTGGGAGCGTGGATAGCCTTGTTGTCCAGCCTCTGGTGCTGGCTTTCCCCTGTCCCACGTGGCTCACACTGAGAATGGGAATAGCTGCAGTAGAGACAGTTGGTTTAGCAAACTCTGAAATGAAAAATTACCTCGTTGCTGGCATTTGAAGCCAGTCATTGGTTTGAAAGGGCAGCAGGACAACGCGGGGTTAGGGAGCGACATGTTTAAAATGGGATCATGGTGAGTAAGAGTCTGCAGGGGATTTAGGGAGCTTAATCACAATCCCCTGTGATTACTCTGCAAGGACAGGAAATGCCAAATAAGCACGCTGCCTTCCCGGCCTGCTCTTGGACACACGCTCCACCATGGGGACCAAATTCCAGCTCTCGTGTTTACTTTGGAACAATTACAGGCTGCTCAGAATGTCTTGAGGATGCCTCATCCCAAGCCTCAGACTCCCTTTCTCTGGAAGATGATTTCCCTCGGCTTTCCTGCTTGCAGCTGAGTTGAGGAGTCACTTGGCACAGACCACACCAGCTGTTTCCAGCTGATAGGTGCTTGGAGACCAAGAGATAGGTTGTTCTCTGCATCTGCCTCTCTGGTCACCGAGTGGCTTATGTGGATTTCTGGAAGATGACTGGGTAGTGTTCACTTCCTCGTGATACCTTGTCGGTGACTTAGTGGGGTGTTTTCTAGGTGGAACAGGACCAAGCCCCATGCTTAGGGAGGGGAGTTTTTGTCTCCAGTATGTGCATGTGCAGGTGTCTTATGAATGGTCCCATGCACGGCACGGAGGTAACAAATAGTTGCAAGGACTTTCTCCTAGACCAGACAGATGTTGAAGTTTGTGACAGATGTCAGAAGGACGGGTGATGTTCTGAAGGACAGGAAAGAATCCTGAGTTTTGTCTCCCTCTTGCCGGGAGTCAGCAGATGAGGCAGAGACTGACACCTTGTGCAAGGGGAAAAGATCTCAGCAGCTGGCTGGGAAGTACAGACATGAGATACAGACTGTGGAGATGGGCTTAGCTGCTGCCTTTGATTCCTCCTTACGCTGCTGTGGCTGTAGCACCTCTTGTTCTGAAGTGTAGCAGTGAGGCTTAAGAAACTGGCTTTGTTTGGCAGGCCAAGATTAAGATAGAAATGCTGGAAGGTGTTGGTCCTGGGGAAAAAAAATTCAACTTTCCAAATGCACAGTCCCTCCCAAAACTTGAGGATTCTGCTTTAGGCTCTGTCTTAGTCTCCTGTTTTGCTTGTGCCAGCCTTACTGCAGCTGCTGTAGCAAGGTGTTTGGGTAACTTCTGCGTGCAGTTGGCTTCCTTATTTCAGGTAATTAATTGGAAGTCAAAATGTTCTAAAACCTGAGCCCTAATGGAGATGCATTATGCCTCGCAGTCTGTGTCTCTGCACCAGCACATCAGTGTGTGAGGCTTCTTTCTGGTCAGAGAAAATTAAAGCTTTGTGACAGAGCAAATTAAAGCCTTATTCCCATATAGTTCAGTTTCTGCCGAAGGTGATCACGCTGGTGGTGTGACCGTGGTGATCTTGGGGTCAGGACAAAGCCTGAACTGAAGCAGCAAAGGACTTTCTATTAATGATATTATTTTTTTTGACAGATTTTGTTTTTGTTTCGTTCTCCCTTTTCAACAGGCCTTAGAATCCAAATTAGCAGCTTGCAGAAACTTTGCAAAGGACCAGGCATCACGGAAATCCTACATTTCAGGGAACGTTAACAGCGGTGTGATGAACAGCAACGGCACGAAGTACCCTCACCCAGGCCACACTTCCTTCTTTGACAAAGGGTAAGGAAGGACCTCTTTCTGCCCTAAAGAGTGTGTTTCAGGATGCTACTTGGAGCAGAAGTTGGTTTTTTCTTAGCTTGTATTTATCCCACCACAGCTTTCATCCTATAGGACAGATAATTTGTGGAGCCAAAGCCTCAAGGGGACATGGAAGGGGGGACAGTGCTGATTTCCATAGAGCAGCAAGCAAAGCGAGAAGTGGATTGTGTGATTATCTCCCGGGTGGTAGGATGTCAGTGCCTGTTCTGTCCCTCTGCTCCCTCATTTTGTGGCAGCTGCATCTCTGGTCATACAAAAAAAAACCCAGGCAGTAAACCTGCTGGTGAAGGGAATGTGTCCTTTGAAAGGATTTCAAGCAAGTTGTGGTGGAGTTGCTATAGCTACTGGTGCACTCGTGTGTGGGGAAGTACGTCAACTGTGAATCTGGAGATTCCCTGGGGGAGAACAACTGAGTGCAGGCAGCAGTGCTCCCTTGGAGGGTGTTGCCCTGTTCGCTCTACTTCCCCCTCTATCAGGGGAACAGAAACATCATTAGCAGTGTAATTCTGGCTGGTCAGGGGGCAGCCGCCTCTGTGCTGGCCGTGCTGTGTGTCAGCCATGATGCCAGGAGCTGCTTTCACAGGAAGATTCCCTCCTGTGTCTCCTGTGACTCACCTGTGGGCAGAGCCTCCTGTGGGATACTGGGAAGTGGTTCAGCAGGACGTGATTTTCTCTCATGGGCGCTTGTGGCGCAGGGCCCTGTGGTTGTGAGAGGAGCCCTGAGGAGCAGGGTGAGAGCCCAGCACTGCTCCAGTGTTAGCACGTGGTACTCTGAGCTCTGCCTGGAGTCACCGGGACAAACACCCTCCGTGCTCTCTGCACTGGAGCCATCTTCCATCCTCAAGCCAGTGCAATTTAGTGCTAATATTCAGCATGTCCTCCATCCAGGCTGGAGGGAATTCATGAACCAGCCTGCAGAGTGCCATATACAGAGCAGACAAGCTGAGCTTCCTGAAGTCGTCCTCGTTTGAGCTGCATCGTGTTGCTGTGTGGGTAGCAGGGGAGTTGCATCTTGGAAACTGGCAATCCGAGTTTGTTGCCTGCTGCTTTTGGAAAGGAAGAGTTCGGAGACTTCACCGAGTCGGTGTCACGGGCACATGGGGCAGATCTGGAGTTGTCTGTGTCCTGCCAGGCTGACTGGAGTCCCAGCGTCACCCCAGCAGAGCGTGGTGCTTGCTGCTCAGAGGCTACGTGCCGTGGCAGGTGGAAGCTGGCAGGGTGGTTGCTAGGGAGAGATTAGAACTGTTCTTAGGAGGCAGCCTGGCTATATTGAGTTGTGACCAGTAAGCTGATTGCTGTGTGGGGTGGGCTCACGTTTAATTATCCACATTGTCATCACGCTTGTTACCTGGGCTGGCTGCCTGGAGTTGGGAGCAGGTTGTAGCTGGAGAAGGCTTAGAAATGCAGCCTTCTGAAAGAGAACTTCTACAGCAGGCTTGAAGGAGGGGAGTGGGCTGGAAGAGGGGGTGGAAATGGCCTGGTGTGCTTATTGCGAGTTGTTAGATTCCTGCAGGGGCTTCTGCTGTCCTGTCCTCCTCTGTATCCCTGTGTGCTGTTCACAGCCAGGTCGCTGGCCCTCGAGTCTCCTCGTGCCCCCGTTGAGGCCTGTGCCTGCTGTGGGCCATGGCAGCCCATCTCCATGGGCTCTCTGCACGGCCTGGACAGCTCTGTCTGCACGGCCAGCGAACTCGAGCGGTCACCTCAGGGCTGCCGGCCCGGCGGTGCCCGTGCGATTCAGCGGCTGCTGGGCCCGCAGCCTTGCCAGCACCGTGCTGGTGGCCATCAGCCCCAGAGCACGTGGGTGAGGGGCTGAGGCAAGGCAAGGCCTTTCTTCTTCCCTGTCCTCCCCGCCCCCGGGTGTTGATGGAGCTTGAAACAGCCACATCTGGTCAGAGATCCCATCCCATCTGCAGCTGCTGCCCAAGGGACAGAGAGTTGTTGGGTGCTGTGGTTGTGGTAGAGGTAACTGGGCCACATCTTTACAGCTCCATTTACTCTCCTTCCTCTGCTGTTTTTTGTCGATTAAAATGTTTGATGAGTCCCCATCTCCAGTCGAACACCAGACCCTAGGTGGGGCTGAGGAGCTGCAGACAGCGGTGGGACAGGAGCTGGTGTAGGGGAGCATCGCTTCAGGAGAGGCCTGGGGTGCAGCTGGGCTTGCACCAGAGCTTTGCTGGAGAACTGGGAGAGTTGGGACTTCCTGAATTTTTTAACTGGGAGTCTGGTGTAAGATGTTTCCTGCAGACTTGTTCCTTCAGGAACATGCTGGTTCTGTCCAGACTCCAGGGCCTGGCAGGACAGCACCCAAGGGTGCTCTCAGATAGATGCTTGAGTTTTGCTGCTGTAATTGTTCTATACCAGCTGTTGACTCTGATCCAGTTGGGGAACAAAATGGCTCTGACCTCGGTGGGCTCACAGAGGCCTGGTGCTGGAACAGCAGAGCTGAGGCAGCATGTGAGCCAACTGTGAGGGGTTTGTCCTTGGGGCAGTAACTCCTTGCTCACTACTCACCCGCCTCTCTAATACACTCTTGAGTGTCAGAGTCCTTGCAGTTAATGTTTATTCTTAGGTTATTTTTGTGAATCTTTTGGGCTTTTTGATAAAACCACCTGAAGTTTGCATGTGAGAAGTGCCTTTGCTTGCAGCCTTCATGCAGCCCAGCAAGTACCTTGATTTACACACACATGGGCACTGTTGCCCACCACCCCCTGTTGTAACACATCTGGCTGTGGAATCAGGTTCCCCAGCCCACCTTAGAGCAAAGTTGCCCTGAAAAGAGGGAACTGTGGGTAACTCAGGCCCCAGGTGAAAAATCCCATGACCAATGCTCAGGGCTTTTCCCTCCGTCCCCTGCTGCCAGCAGTGGAGTGTGGTGGGAGCGCTGGTTGCCCTCGGGAAGGGTCAGAGTCTCCCTGCCCAGAGATGGCAGGAAAGGTCTAGTGAGGTTTAGCTGAGCACTGGTGCTTTGCAGTCCGGTGTTACGGCCAAGAATGTCTTGATTGTGTGCATAAACTGTTTCCCTTTGTCTCCACTAGGCGTGAGAAGGTCCTATTCCCCACCTTGGTCATGGGTAAATCAACTTTGCCGTGATAAAGCCGCATGCCTTTTAACGTGGTGCCTGGGGGGGCAGAGCTGGGGGGGGTGCTAACTGCATGAGGTAGTTCTCTGAGTTGTGAACTAACAGTCCATGGTCAAAGCCTGAGGCGATCATCTCTCTCTCCTTACTTCGGATAAACTGCTCTGGTGCTGTGATCTCTTGCAACCACAGAATGAGTGGTGCTTGCTTTCTTTCAGCTAATCTGTACTTCTTCAAATCCATGCATGCTTCCAATTGAATCAGTCACATCAGAGATACAGGAGGAATCATAGACTCGGGTGGGTGGGAAAGGACCTTTCAAGGTCATCTAGTCCAAGCACTCTGCAGTGAGTAGGGACACCTTGGAATCATAGGATGGGTTGGGTTGGAGGGGACCTCAAAGACCATTTAGTTCCAACCCCCCTGCCACGAGCAGGGACACCTCCCACTAGACTAGGTGGCCCAAAGCCCCACCCTACGCGGTCTTGAACACTTCCATGGAAGGAACATCCACAGCTTTCCTGGGCAACCTGTTCCAGTGTCTTACCACCCTCAGAGTGAAGAATTTCTTCCGAATTTCTAATCTAAATTTCCCCTCTTCCAGTTTGAAGCCATCACCCCTTGTCCTATCACTACAAGTCCTTATAAAAAGTCTCTTCCCAGCTTTCTTGTAGGCCTCTTCAGATATTGAAAGGCCACCATAAGGTCTCTCCAGAGCCTTCTCCTCTCAAGGCTAAACAATTCCAACTTTCTCAGTCTGTCCTCACAGCAGAGGGGTTCCAGCCCTCTTATCTTCACGGGCCTCCTCTGGACCTGCTCCAGCAGGTCAATGTCCTTCTTGTGTTGGGGGCTCCAGAGTTGGATGCATTACTCCAGGTGGAATTTCACCTGAGCAGAGTAGAGGGGTAGAATCACCTCCCTTGACCTGCTGGATCTGCAGGTTGCTCAGAGCCCCGGCCAACCTCACCTGGAATGGTTCCAGGGCTGGGGCAGCGACCACTTCTCTGGGCAACCTGGGCCAGGGGCTCACCACCCTCAGTGAAAAAAGTTTCTTCCTTCTCTCCAGTCTAAATCTCCCTCTCTTAGTTTAACCCCATCACCCCTTGTCCTGTCCCAACAGGCCCTGTATCACCACTGTTAATTTAGTTAATATTAAAAGTCAGTTTGCCCTTGGGTCATGTGTTTCCTTCTGGATTGGTTGGCTACTGCTTGCCAGCATTTGGTTGCCGTGGTTCTGGCTAAGTGGAAAGGAAACAGAGGCAGAGATGTGCTGTGAGCCAGCTGGGATCTTGGAGCAGGAGGTGAGGCCAGCGTGGTGGGAAGTGCAGGGGTGGAGACAGCGGTGCCACCATCCCTGCCCGGCACGGCCGGGCTGGCTGGAAGCACTGGGGGCATGGTGGTGCCAGCTGGGCTGCCCAGGTACCAGGGCCACAGGCTCTGTGCAGGGGATCCTGCAGGTCTGGGGAGTGCTGGGGCATCGGATGGGCTCACTTCCCTGCCTCCTGGGGCAGCGTGGAGCCTTCCCTGTGCTGCCCAAAAGTGAGGGTCCCTCCAAGCCTCCTCTGCCATTCCTTGGGTTTGTTTCCTTGTGGGCCTGCTCTTCAGGTATGCTCTGAGCACATCCATGCTTGGCTGGACTCTTCAGCTATTGGAGAACCTTCTGCTGAGGTTTGGTTGGACATTTTCAGTTGGGGGAGTGTTGGAGATAAGGTGCTGAGTACAAAGTGCAGCTTGGAAGGGGGTGCAGAGTCCCCCCTGCTGTAGGGCCGGGCTGCCCGAGACCCCTGCGGGGCCCTTCCCAGCAGGGACCCCTGTGGGGCACTGTAACCCAGTCTCTCAGGAAGCCCAGAGCAGGGCTACAGCACTGGCCCTACAGGGTGCCTTGGGTCGGGTCTGAGGGACAGGGAAACCAGGCAGAAGCAGGAGGCAGATGAGCTGGCTGGGCTGGGCTGCTGTGGGCAGGGCTCCAGGCCCGGGCAGAGCGGACGAAGGCTGGAGTGATGCAAGTGCTGCTCCTGGCACTGTCTGAGACCTTGGGGACTGAGCACAAGGTCACCTTGTCCCAGCTGACTCCCGGGAGGCCAGGCAGCAGTCAGCCAGCATGCTTTTGTTTGTTATTTTTTACACCTGCTCGTATTTCATTTCTTTTAATGTGTTTTATTTCCCTTTTGCTCTGTTTCCAACTGCAGTCATGCTGGTTTCTTTCCCTTTTTTGGTGCATTTTCATGTCACCAGCAGAAACCTGTGGCTGGGTAAGACCTCAGTGAGCTCAGCCATAACCCAAGCTTTGAGTATCCCCCCAGATTGTTGCTACTCTTTGGAGTCTCTCCCTGCACCCCACTTACTGCTCTGGCTTTGGGCACATCAGAGCCACTGCTCGATCGTTATTTCTGCTCTGAGGGTGAGTTGGGGCTGGCAGGATGCTCTGAGCAGAGCAGGTAATGGGCTCCAGGAGCTGCTCCTGGGGCAAGCTGCCATAAACAAGTGCTCTGTGCTGCCTTCCTGCTTCAGTTTTTAATGGGCAGACAAGGGGGAAACCTCAAAAGCTTTCTAAATAAGGCTTCTATCATCTCCATCTTCAGAAGAAAGCCTTCTTACGTCTCCCTTGTGTGTGGTGGTGTTAGAAGCACCCCGCAGCTCACACTGCTGAATACTTGTGACGCTGAATGCTTGCAGCATTTGCTGCCCTTGGCTCTGCCAGGGGGCTTGGGCTCCTTGTTTCGGGCATCACTGCGTGGTTTGTGCCACAGATGATCGATCATCAGAGTCCTGTCGTGTCTGTGTGGCATCTGTGCTGAGTGTCTGGTGGCTTCTGGCCTTGTTCCTGTAGCTCTGGCATACAGCAAAGGGCACCCGAGTTGCTAAGCATGCCTCTGAGCTGCAGCTGAGGAGGGTTGGAGATGTGTGGCTTCCTATGAAAGGAGACCATGCTTCAGAGTTGGGCCCATCAGATAATGACTGCAGGGAGATCTCCACCCGGGCAGAAACCCAGTCTGGGAGCAGTCGATGCACCACAGACAGCAGCATTTGAGAGCTTCCTATGGCTTGATTTGGCTCATCCTCGATGTAGCACTGTGTGCTAGCACTGCGTGGTGGGTTTGGGTTCAGATACATCATCTGTGAGACACTGAGGGGCTGGGACGTGTCCAGAGAAGGGCAATGAAGCTGGGGAAGGGTCTAGAGCACAAGTCTGGTGAGGAGCAGCTGAGGGACCTGGGGTTGTTCAGCCTGGAGAAAAGGAGGCTCAGGAGAGACCTTCTCACTCTCCACAACTCCCTGAAAGGAGACTGGAGCCAGGTGGGGTCTGTCTCTTCTCCCAAGGAACAAGTGATAGCACAAGAGGAAACAGCCTCAAGTTGCACCAGGGGAGGTTTAGGTTGGACACGAGGAACTATTTCTTCCCTGCAATCCCTGCAAGGGTTGTCCAGGGCTGTGCCAGGCTGCCCAGGGCAGTGGTGGAGTCCCCATCCCTGGAGGGGTTTCAAAGCCGTGGAGCTGTGGTGTTGAGGGACATGGTTTAGTGCTGGGTTAATGGTTGGACTCGATGATCTTAAAGGTCTCTTCCAACCAAAATGATTCTGTGATGCTATGAAATTAGTGTCGAGTGAACAACGGGAAGATTTCAGGATTAGACCTGCCCATTTTGCTTCTGGGCACAGCAGTGTCCTCTTTAGCCTGTGACCCCCAGCACACCCTACGTGCACACACAGCCTGGTCCCACTCTGGCTGTGCCGCTGTCCCCACCCTGTAGTCATGCAGCCAGGCTCCTCCAGGCTTGCATTTCACACCCTGAGTCCTTGCAACTCCATAAAGCCCAAACCCCATGTTACTCGTCCATTAGAGCCACACCACCTTAATCAGGAGGGAAAATACAGTCCAGAAACCCAAGAGAGCCCCAACACTGTCCCTTGAATCACTCCTGCAGCCCGACAGTCACTTGGGGGGGGCTGGATTTTGATGAATGTGTTAAGCTGCCATAATCCATCTGTGCCTCTTGGAGATGCATCCTGGTCCGTCATCCCCAGCTGCTCATTCTCAGCCCTTCACACCCTCCCTGTGCTGGCACAAATGTCTGGGTAGCCCTGTCCTGCCTCAGTTCAGGGAACAAACTGCCTGGGAAACATGGCCAACATCAAAGACCCTTTCAAGAGCCCACAGAGCACTTGTGTGGATGAAAACTGATGCACAGGAAAGGGAGGGTGTTTGAGGAGCGAGACAGTGAGTGGGGAAGGGGAGGACATGGCTCGTCTCCTGGTTGCAATTCTTTACACTGATCCCCTCCCAGCCTGAACGAGATTTCTCCCAAGAAGGGCTGATGTTGGGGCTGTGGTCCCCCGTGGAGACAGGAGCAGACCAAAGTGTGGATGCACCTCACAGAATCACCTCTTCCCTTCCATCAGGCCATCAGGCCTGTGAAAAGAGGACATGAAGCTTATCTGGTGTGACTAGATCATATGAGTGTTTATAAATCATTTAGTAATTCACCCCAATTTGGTCCGATACCACTCTGATGATGGGTTGATAATCCCTCTCTTTTTTCTGACCAGTTTTTTTCCTCTCCACCCCATCTTCCTATTGTGTCCAGCACCCCTACAAGCTCTTCTAGACACCCCCACCCTGAACACATCCCATGCATCTACATGCTCCTGTTCTGGACTGTTTTCTCACACCCTCCCTTTCATTAACTCTGTGGTCACGTCTGGATTTTTATGGAGATTACAGCTAAAAAAAAGAATCCACCAAACTCCTCTGCATTCCCTGTATCCTCCTCTGTTTATTCTTCTCTCCCGCTGAGCAGCGAGCTGAAGCTCCTCTTCATCTTCCTCCCTGCAGATGCTGTTCATTCTGCCTGTGGTGCCCTTGCACGAAGCAGCCTGTGCTTTCCCATCAGCATCCCACTCGCTTGTGTTTCCCCTCCAGGCTCAGCCTCGCTCCTGTGCTCTTCTCTGCGATGCTCCAGTGTTGTGGGGCTCACGGAGCCCTCCCGCTCCTCCCCTGGCAGGGCCTGTGTCTCTCTGAGCTGCCAACACTTCCTGGGGAGCTGGGGTAGAGCCCTGCTCGGGAGCTGCCAGCTTTCCTGCTGTCCTTGCCCTCAAAGATCCCCTGCTAGAAAGGACCCTGGGGGCTGATGCCTGCTCTTCTCACTGAAGTCCAAGGGCTTTTGCCCTTGAGTGTTGGATCCTTGTGCTCCAGCTGTGCTACCCCTGAAATGGGAATTTCTACCTTTTCCATGGTCAGCTCTTACTTGAAGCTGAAAATGAGTGAGGAGTTCTGATTTAAACATGACATCTCTTTATTTTCCACCAAGACAAGCCTGATCCACGCGGTCTTGGTCTCCGCAGGTCGGGTACAGGGGACTGGGGAAGCCATGTGCTTCCAGCTCCTCACCACACAGCCAGAAAAATGAGGAGGTGATGCCATCCCCAGGCTCTGGGAAAAATAGCAGAGGGTTTAAACGATGAGAAGGAGTTGGGCAGCCTGGGCGCACACCCAGGGATCGTGGGCACCTGGGGGTGAGGAACCAGCACTGGTTTCCTGCTGTATTCTCTGTCAGACTGTCCCAAGTCTCAGCAGCCTCCAGCATCTCACACACTCTCTGCAGAGCTGCCAAGTGCCCTTGAGGAAGACTCGCTGGTCTGCAGGGACACACAGGTCCTTTAGCACCAGCTGCTTCAGGCTTGTGCCCTCCCAGCAGACACTGGTGTGTCACTTGAAGACCCCCAAACCTTCCATAGGTCTGTAAGACTGCAGAGCCTCTGAGGGTAGGTTTTGAGTTCAAGCTGCCAGACTGCAGGATGGGGCATCACCTGGAGGACTTTGTCCTGCCCTGAAGATGTGGAGGGAAGGTGGGCTGAGGGACTGTGGTCCATGGAGACCAGGGGAAGCACGGCTACACAGGCTGAGCCAGAGGATGGGTTTTGCACATAGACTGGGGTCTCGGAGTCCACCAGATAAGAATGTGTCCCAGATTATGCAATTCGGATGTTTTAAACTGGTGCAAATAGGGTTCTGAGCCTGGTGGATGGAGCTCAACTGAGGGGGCCAATGGGCATGGGTGATTCCACCTTCTGTTGATGGAGCTGAGGAAACTGTGGGCAGAGGAGGATGCTGATTTGATGAAGGGATGCAGGCCCTCCCTAGCCTCCTGTCCACTTCCTTCCCTTCCTCTGCTTCTGAAGTCCCCAGTCTTTCTGGTCCCCACCCAGGGACCTTGGCAGTGCAGTGGCCAGGCTCCCCCTGGGATTTGGGAAGTCCTCTGGGATTTGGGTTGTCTGGGGCCAACCCTCTAAACAAGATTGTGCTCCACAGGTTCTAGGGGTCTCTTCCCTCTCTGCGGCTTTAGGAATTCTTTATCTCAGTCCCCTTTATCTTGAGGTCCTGAACCCATACTGGCAGGTGATTGCTCCAGTTATTGGCAGGTACAGCCAATAACTCCCACCACAATATCCCTCCATCAGCTGTCAAAGACTCCACTGGAGCATTTCAAAGGGGAAGGACCTCCAGGACAAGGGTGGGGTTTTAATCCTGTTTAATGACACATTTACCAGTCTTTTCCTCAGAGCAAGTTTACAGATGGAAGTCTATTCAGGCAGTTTTACAGAAGTTCACACCAAGTGTTCAGATTAATTAGTTGGCAGTACTGTTAATGATCTCTGCTGTGAGGAGTTGTGCTGGGAAATGCATAGATCTCAGGGCTTCAGGGAAGCCTGATGGCAGGGCATGGTCCCTCTCCAGACAGGCTGTCTCCCCTTGCACAGACAGTGCTGCTCCCTCCACCTGGAGAGCTGCAGACAGATCTGGCCCTGCCAGGCTCTGTTAGGACTTCTGCTTGTCTCTCCTCCATCCCACTGATCTCTTGAGATCCTTCAACAAGCTTCTCCAGTCCTCAAATAGTCTCTGAGAATTTTCCCTGCTCATTGGCTCTGCCATGACACCAACAAGACCAGGTATTTCCAGGGTAGTCCAAACTGGACTGGGATTTGGCTGTGGGCACAGTAGAAGTGAAGAGTGACCGTCATCCCTTGGTTCACCCATGCCTGTGCTCAACTGCAGGCTTGTGACACTGGGGGGTCACCCTGGCAAGCCTGTGGGCCACAGAGAGTAATGACTTTCCCAAGAGGTCAGACACTGGGGACAGTGTCACCAAAGAGCTGGCAGACACCAAGCACTTCACACATCTCATTTGCTCGCCATTTCCATCCCAGGTCTCCGTGGCTGGGATCATCACCTCTGGGGGTAAAAACTTGGCTGACTTCTGTTTAAGAGCACCACTGGTATGAGGCTGGCAGGCTGCTCCTTTTTTGCCTCCAAACTCACATTTACCATCTGGGGCACCACCCCTCCCCAGGGGCCACCTTCTCATCATAAAGGTATCTGGAAAAAAAGACATTTCATTTGAGCCAAGTGTTTTGTGCTGCTGCCTTGGGAAAGGAAAGCTGACAGAAAAGCTGAGAAAGCCCAGAAGCAGTGTGGCATCTCTGATGCTGCCTTATGCACAGCTCCCCTTACTCTCCCTCCCTGTGGCCCCAGAACCCCTGGGGCCTCCCAGAGGAGCAGTCACTCAGCTCCCAGGGAGGGGTGAAGATGCCCCAGCCTGAATGCTGGGACCAGGAGAAAGAAGGAGGGATGCTCAGAAAGGATGATTGTTCCTGCTGAGCATCCCCTGGGCAGAAAGAGGGAGACTGCAGCAAGTCTTTGGCGACTGCCCTGGTGACTGGCAACCCCCCTGCCCGTTATCTCAGGACACTGGATAACTTTGCACAGCTTGTCTGGGCTCTGTGGTGTGTTTCATACTCAGCTCAATCAGGGATCGGGGCCCCATGGGGCTAGAGCTGTGAGGACGCAGGGCCTTTTCTGGCAGCTGCCTCTGCATTTCTGATCCCTACACACATAAATAAACCAGGGGCCATACTCAACGCCCATGGTCAGGGGCTCCCCACATCTTCCCAGCTCCTTCTCTCCTCGGCAGCTCTCCACTGGGAAGATGGACGTGTCTGTGAGATGTGAGTGCTTGAAATCCTGCCCAAAACCAAAATGTTTCCCATATTAGAGAGCCAAAAGAGGCAAAATAGCCAGTGCTGTCCCGGGAGCAGCCATCTCTGAGTGCTAGTCTTGAGACAGACAAATAAGGCAAAGTTGGGGAAGAAACCCAGCCTGGACAGTGTGCCAGAGGTCATGTGGATTCAGGTGGGCCGGGGGAGACTGGGAGGGAGAACCAGTGCTTGGTCTGTGTCTAGTGTTCCATCTCCCCTGTCCCTCAGGCACATCTTCTCCATCACAGCTGCTCTGTGCAGGAGCTGCTCTGGTCTAAGGTGGCCTGAGGAGTGGGGTTTGGGGTGTCTCCGACTCCCATCCCATGAAAAGCAAGGGCTGAGGTGGTGCCTTGACTGCTGTTTGTGTTGGAGAAGGACAGACAGGCTGCACGAGGGGTGGGTAAGGGCAGCAATGGGGTTGGATGTGCTTCAGTGTCCCCCCAACCAGGGCTGCTGCTACCACTCTGGAGGAGGTGGTCCTGTCCCCCTGCTGCTGGCTGAGCAGCAGGCAGTGATGTGCCTGCAATCCCCCCAAGTCTTGCTATGGTCTCTCTGGGGTGGCATCTGAAGGCTACAAGGAGTGTTAGGCTTTCTATGGCCCTGGGTGACTTTATGCAGATGCTTTCCTGTGGGACCAGCTGCCCTCTGTGCCACCCTCCCATTTCAGGGGCCCTGGGGAAGCCCTCCACACACCCATGGAGGTTTCTGTGCTGCTCAGGGAAGCAAGGAGTGCAAGGAGGTGCCTCAGCTTCCACAGAGTTCAGCATGTCCCCTGAATCACAACAAGGAAATTCAAACTATGCTCAGGGCATGAGAGTTCAGGACAAGCCCAAGTCCCCAGGCGGCCATAAAAGTCTGGCCAAGATGAGGCAACACAAAAACTAAACATTCAGCCGAGCACCAGGTCCCAAGGAGCACAGCAGCTCTTGGGGATGGTGTCAGGTCACTTCTGCTTCCCTGTTGAGCTGCAGTCTGGGGGCAGCCCAGGATGGATCTCTACAGACTCCTCTATGGGAACGTCAGCTCTCGGGGAGGTGCAGGCAGCTGAGACCCCTCTGCACCCCACAGCACCAGCTGGTCAAGACTGGGAGAGAACCAAGGGAGAGTAGTGGCCTGATCCTGATCTGCTGAGCTCTGGAAGAGCCAGATGCTGAGAGGCAGCCAGTGTTTGCCCCTCCAGCCTTCACCAAGACCAGGCTATACGAAGCTCCCTGAGTTGATGCTGTCTGTATATCCCTTTGGCTTTCAATCCAGAGTGTTGCCGGAGGGGCTGTAAGGGGATATATTCCCAGGATACAGGGATAGATAAAGATTGCCCAGGGGAAGCGTCCAGGGGACCACAAGCAGAGCAGCTGGCTGGAGTCACCTTCGGGGCAGAGAACGGGGAGCACGAGGTGCCGCATGCTCCTCTCCTGCCGAGCAGTTTGCTCCCCGTCCCGCCTCTCCCTGCTGCCTCTCTTCTCCCCTCCCTGCCTTTCTCGCTGTTGAGATCCCTTCTAGCTGCTTGGGATTGCCCTGGGCTTGGGGAATCCCCTTCTCCTTTAACTGTGTTGTTGTGTGCAACCCACAGCAGCAGGTGCAACGGGTGGAGTGGTGCTGGTAGAGCCCCGGTGCCGTGCCGGGCCCTTCCCCAGGGCTTACGATCCTGATCCTCGTGGGAACTCCCCTCCACCCACCAGTTCCCCTTCTTATTTATGTACAGCTGCTGCTCACAAATAGGCTTCCCAGGACGGAAACCTCCGGCAGCTTTTCGGAGTGGAAAAGCATGTGAAAACCTGCCACGATGGGCTGCCTGCGAGGCAAACGCCTCTTTCTCCAAGGCTCATTCGCTCCCTGGCTCACCACCCAGATCACCTGCAGCAAGAAAGAAGGGCTCTGCCTTGGCCATGGGATGCCTACCGACTATCCGGGGGAGCAAAGCTGTTCCCACAGGCACAGGGTCTGGGGCACGTTTGAAGCAGGAGCTCAGCCTGAATGAACACCACAATGGCCCACGGTGGGGCAGGAGGCACAGCTCTGTGCATCCATGGCCTGGTGGGTCCTCTTCACCCGCCCGTTTGTGACTGTGTCCCCTCTGCGGGATGAAGGCTCTCGTGAAGAGCAAGAGGCAGTGCCAAGCGGCACCAGGGCTCAGCAGCCCAGCGTGAGATCCCCCAAGCCCACTGAGACAGTCAAGGTTGCAAAGCCAGCCGAGAAAGGACTTGCCTGGGACCGAAGGGCAGATGAGTGCAGTTCATGCCTCACCTTGCCTTTAAATGGAGAAGTGAGACCTGCCCAGTGCTGCTGTGGTCTCCTGGTAGCTGGTTCATGCTCTGGGCTGCCTGCAGGCAGCATGGCCAGGCTGGCAGGTGACCTGTCAGCCAGTTCTGCAGAGCAACCTTTGGCCACCCCCCCCTAGGTGCACAAAAGCTGCAGGAGAAGGAGACAACCCTTTTCCAAGCACTCGGGCTGCCAGGGTCCATCCAAAAGGTCAGAAGCAGAAGGAGCCCAGGAATTCAGGAAAAGAATGTGTTTGTTGCTTGATTTTTCAGTAATATGTTCTGGGTGGCGGCTCAATCCTGTTTGCAACGTGCTGAGCCTGTTGTGAGAGCCGGGAGCAACCCACGTGCAGAGGCAGGCAGGGGAAAACCCACAGCACCTTCCTGTATGTCCTGTGCCCCTTCTGCTTGGCGGCTCTGGCTCCCCAGCTCAGAAAAGTCTATCTCCAGGAAGGTATAATGGAACTGGGGGTGGACTCAGGAGCTCCGGTGCCCTGGTCCCAGCAGATCCCCTTGCATGATGGGGAACAGCCCCACAGAAGGAGAAGAGCCCATTCCTACCTGAGACATCTCCCCTGCATCACCCCTGGGATGGGGTGAAGCATGCCAGAGCCTGAGCTTCTGAGATCCCACTTCCAGCAAACGCTCACTGATTTCAGGAGCCCAGCTGGAGTCCCAGGAACTCCCTCCCCAATTTTCAGAGGGTGCTGAGCCAAAACACTTGCAAAACCAGCCCTGCTGGGGCTGGGATCCTGCACGGAGAGCCCTGATGCTCCCAGGCGAGCAGGAGTCAGAAGGTTAATATGTTTTTAAGTGGGGATGTCCCTTATAAGCCTGAATCAACACTCTCATTTCCTCAGGGACACCAGCAGTGACATTTTCACTGCATATTTTTTGGAAGGGGTCCAAGCAGCCGGAAGGACAGGAGCCAGCACAAGGCTCGTGCCGGAAGGCAGCCAGGCTGCTGGGCTGGTCCTGGTCATGTGCCGCAGGGCCCCGGGGACAAAGGTAGCCCTGGCCAGCCTTGTCCCTCAGCCAGGGGCACATGGCACCACTGTCCTATTGCTGACGTCTTGATGGAACAGCCAAAGTGAACCACCTTGCCTTTGCTGCTGACAGACACCTCTGTGGGGCATGGAAGAGTCCTTGTTGTGGCCATGGCTTCATCACAGCACATCTCAGACTTCATGGGGCTGTGTGACGTGATGGAATGGGGAGGAGATGACTAGGATTCAGGGTGGATTGCTGTGGTTCTCCCTGCAGACCAACCATGAGTCTAAGGAGGGTTGCAAGTTGCTCTGAGAGCTGGAGATGGCAAAAGCTTCCCTAGGAGTGGGAACTGTGCATTTCTCCAAAGTAGTCTCCAGGGTCACTCCTTATTGCTCAAGAGCTGCTTTAGCCAAGCCACTCTGTATTACAGAATCCCATCATGGTGGGGGTTGGGACCATTGGAAATCATCTCATCCAACCCTCTGCTCCAGCAGGGTAACCCAGACCAGGATGCCCGGAATTGCAATGTTCAGGCAGGTTTGGAATCTCTCCAGAGAAGGAGACTCCACGGCCTCTCTGGGCAGCCTGGGCCAGGCTCTGACATCCTCACAGGAAAGAAGTTACTCCTCCTGTTCAGATGGAACCTCCTGGGTTCCAGTTTGTGTCCGTTGCCCCTTGTCCTGTTGCTGGGCACCACTGAGAAGAGTCTGGCCCCATCCTCTTGCCTGCCATAGGCCCTTTAGCTATTGATCAGTATTGATCAGATCACATCTCAGTCTTCTCCAGATAAACAGCCCCAGGGCTCTCAGCCATTTCTTGGCACAGAGATGCTCCAGTCCCTTAATCATCCTTGTAGCCTCTGCTGGACTCTCTCCAGTAGTTTCTTGTGTCTCTCGAACTGGGGATCCCAGCACTGTACACAATACTCCAGATGTGGTCTCACTAGGGCAGAGTTAAGAGGGAGGAGAACCTCCCTCGACCTGCTGGTTGGTATATGGACACCCACCAGGCCAGGACACCTAAGTCTGCTGGGACACTCAGCTGCCTACAATCCCTGCTCTAGTTTGGAGAGGGTTGGATACTCACACCCACCGTGCTCCCCAGGTTAGCACAGCCAGGCACGGTCAAGGCACAATGGCTGCTACAGCTGAGGAACACTGTGGCTTCTGTCCCACCTGCCTGCTTCTGAAGTTCCTCACCACAAACAGCTGGTTTGCTTTTTCAGATGGTGTTTCATGAGGGACACCCAGAGTGGAGTGCTGGGTCCTGGCTCAGGCTGCAGGGCAGGCCTGAAGCTCTCGTGCCGTGTGTCCCCACAGCCCCTCTGACCAATCACATGGAGAATCTCCTGGTGAAAAGACCCAGGGAGCGGTTGCTTCTTAGAAACTCCATTCAGAGCCCTATTTTCCTCCTTCCTCATGCTGCCAGATCTCTCGTAATAAATCAGCAGTTTTTCCCAGCACAGCACTCCCGCTGCCAGACCACAGTACTCTGCTTGCACTTTTGTCTCCTGTTCCCAGTTACTTCCCTCCTGTTTGCTTCACTTGGCCTTTGGTCTGGAGTTAACCCCCGTCTCTCCTGGAGATGCATCAGCAGAGCTCTCTCAAAGCCCTGGCCCCCACATCTCCCATCGCTGTGTGTGGGTTTGCATGGCTTAGGGTGGGAAGTGCAGGTGGGGGTGGAGGCCTGGCTCCAAGTAAGCATTTCCTGGAACAGTGTCTAAATTGTCCACTTTTGGCTTCAATCCCCACAAATCTTTCACCTCCTCTGGCTTTGAGGCATCAGGAGCATCCTTTACATCCTGCCTGGCATGCCTGATGGTGCCGGGGCAGGGTGCCGGGGCTCTGCTCCTCTGAGCAGGATGGCTGGCAGGCAGGGAGAGCTGCAGGTCATTGAGGATGTCCCACAACTTGGTAGGTAAATGATGGATTTGGGGTACGACACCTGCACCCCTCCAGCTTCACCCATGCAGCATCCAAGCAGAGTTGGCAGCTCCACAGCGCCAGATGCACTGGTCCACATCTGTCCTGGAGCCACCAGTCTCCTCCCCTATGGGAAGGAACCCAAGGGGGTATGTGTCATCCCAAGACACTAAGGGACAGAACAGTCTGGGCTGCAGCACCCCTGTCCTTCATCCCTAGACAGGGTTGTGGGTGCCCTTCTGGGCTCAGCTATGGCCTGAAACTGTCTACCAAGTACCCAACTTGCCTGCTCTGGGACTACTGGAGGGGATTCACCCTGCTCTGAATCTTGTGTCCTCCTGGCATCTAGAGAAACGAGCCATGGAGAAGAGGAGGGGATGTCCCAAATGACTCCTGGGTCCACTGGTGACAAGCCAGACTTCTATGACCCCCAGAGCAGCCTGGCCTGCTGGTTAGCCACTCCTGACTGGGGCTGGACAGGTCTGGGAGATCATTTCTGCTCCATGTAGACCAATTAACTTCAGTCTGTGTGGAGGGAATTTCCCTCCTTGTCTCCATGCTGGTAGGAAAAGAGTTCACCCGAAATAGTGCAGGTGGATATCCTCACTGATGGTGGCATCCTCACCCAGAACCTGCTCCATCACTGCGGCACATGAGACATCAGAGGACACATTCGCTTCTGGCTCACTGCATTACGGCAAGTGTACAAGTCAGCCCAGGTGAGGACTTGGTCATGCCCAGACACTCCCCGCTCCAGAGGTTTGGCACTGGAGAGACAACCCAGAAATTCAAGATGGGGATCATTGTAGCTCAGGGGGCACAAAAGGAGAACTTGGAACTAAAAGACCTCCGTGAGCTCAGAGCCTGACATGCCCCTCCAAAAGCTGAGCTTTGTTAGAAGTGAAGCAGTGCAGATAAGAAAAGATGGTTGGCTCCAGCAGTTCCTCTGGAGGACAGCAGCTTTGCAAAGCAAATGCCGGCCATGAGGGCTCCACCAGCTGCACTCTGCTCTGACCAGGAGACATTCCCAGTATCTGCCTAGGTTTGTTATGAGAGGAGAAAAGAAACTATGACAGAAGCAAAACAATTTGCTGTCCAACGTTCCTCCCACGTCAGGGATGAGAGAGAGAAGTCTCTTGGCACTGCATTTCATTTTCATCCCTTGGGGAGGGCTCTGACACAGTGTGATAGAAACCAGAGCAGTCCTGAGTCCTGCATGGATGGGTGGGAGCTGGGTCACTGCTCGCTCTGCCCCAGTTCCACACCAGCAAATAGGATCTGGCTTTCCCACCCTATGGACTGTTAATATCCCATCTGGGGAGGTGACTCACATGTGCCGGGGGCTTGCAATGCCTTCTTATTTTGCAGCGGGTCAACTCTACCTCGACATTCCGACCCAGATCACACTGCAGCAGTTGATGTGCCCATGAGTGGATCTGGTCCCCCCTTCCCTTCCCCTGGGGCTGCAGGGTGCCTGCTCAGCAGCACTGCTGAGGTAGCTGACAGCAAAGGACCCCCCTCACCCTGCCCAGGGCCCCTCCCTTGCTGTAGCTCTGCAATTTGAATGAAGCCCAGGTGGCAACAGCCCAAGAAACTCAGGCACCTTGAGGAAGACACAACACAAGGGGCCCTGTGCAATTTGCTGGTGGACATGGTGGCGAGCCCCTTCAGCAGAGAGGGGAAAATCCACTGCAGGCTCCAAACCAGCTTCAGATTCTTGGAAAGCTGGCAAGATGGGGAAGGAAAAGGACACGCAGGCAAATAGGGAGTACCGGAGGATTTGCTATTAAATAGCAAAGCAAACCAGTCAGTGTTTCCATTCCACTCATTTGGCTGGGCTTCTCATCACAAACTGGCATGAAAACAGAACTTTTCTGCGAGACATCTCACACTTTTCCATTTAGAGAAAAGTGTTGAGACTCCTTGACACACTGAACTGGTTAAAACCAAACCAACCCCAATGCCCTTCCTCAGAGAAGGTGGCTTCTGAGTGGTCTGTGCCATGGCCCCATCATGGTGCTCTGCACCCTTGTGGTTCCTAAGAGACTCCACACTTGCAATTGAGGAAGACTGGAAAGCATTATGAGAAGGAAGTAATTTGTTCCTCTCTATATGGCACTCGTGGGGCCACTTCTGAATTAACTGTGTCCAATTTTGAGGTCCCCAGTACAAGAACAACACGGACAAACTGGAGAGAGCCCAGTGGTGGGGTTTGGAGATGGTTAGGGACCCAGAGCACAAGACATATGAGAAGAGGTTGAGAAGGCTGGGTTTCTTCAGCCTGGAGGAGGAGAAAAGTGGGTCACCAGCTGTCTTCAAATCCTTAATGGGACGGTGTAGAGACAACAGCAATGGTCTCTTTTCAGAGGTGCACAGTGAAAGAAAAAGCAGCAACACAGTGTGATGAGATTTAATAAGAAATCCCCTTCAGTATGAGGGTGGCCAGACCCTGGAATAGGGACCCAGAGAGGCTGAGGGATCTCCATTCTTGGAGGTACCCTGGCCACAGTCCTCAGATAACCGATCTATGTTAGTCTCACTCAGAGCACAGGTTGGACCAGAGACCTCCAGAGGTGCTTCTGAACCTCAGATCTTGTGTTTTAAGAACACCAGCCTTGCTCGGGGCAGTGCTGAAGAGGACTTGCCTCTTCTACTGCCTGTGAACCTCCCAGAGGCCAGGACTTGCAGGTGGCACAGGAGAAAATCCTCTCTGGGAGCTTCCCATCAACAGCCTTTGAGTGGAAGAGTCCAGACTGATGCCATCTCACCTGGAGATTTGGGCTGTGACTCCCTGGTTGTGTGTCTGGCTGGTTGGACCCACAGCCCCAGCTCCAGATCCTGGTTTTGAGACTAGGAAAGCAGTTGAGTTTGTTCATGTGACTCATCCTAGATAAAAGGGACCAGCGCCCAGGAGTCCCATTTAGTAAAGTGTCCTTGATGCTGGGCTACAGCCAAGCCCCTCCTCAGTTTCCCAACAGCTTTGCCTCATCTGTGTGCAGCTGCTCTTTGGTGTCATTGCTGCACAGTGGCTTTCTCAGGCAAAGAAAGGGAGAAGGTATCCACCCTTTTGTGTTGTCCTCAAGACAGAATAGATGTTGAACCTGGCTTTTATCTGCTTCCTAATCACAGTCTTTGTCCAGAAGACATGGCAATACTCATCTCCAAGGGTCCAGGTCATGGCTGGCAGAGGGCTGTTGGGCAGACACGAAAGGACAGAGACTCAACAAGGATGGGTGGTAAATATGGTCATATCCTCCCCTCTTCCTCATACGTGACATCTTCCTGCCTACCTGCAGAGCACCACATCCTGCACAGGGCCAGCTGCACTCTGCATGGCCCCATCCCTCCCCGGGAAGGCTTGCGTCATGGCACAGGGCAGCCAAGCTTACACCAGCCTTTGAGCTCCACTTTCCTCCCTGGAGGTGCAGCACCAGACTGGCCACACACAGGCACTAACCCCTGGAGATGGTCAGATGGTCACTGCCCAGACACATCCCTGCTTGCTGGAGGTCAGTTGCTGTCTGTGATCACAGAAACAAAACCTGAATGCACGGGTTCAGGCTAGGAACCACTTTCAGCCAGCAAATGGCTGTTTGCAGATGAAAGGAGACAGGAAACATCTGCATTGTCATAGTTGGCAGGTCCTCCATAAACACAGGATACATCCATTAAACAGCCTATTTCCCTTCCCTGCCTGACAGTGGGAGCCAAGTTGGCCTTTGCTCAGGTGGGACAACTGAAGTGCTGTGAGCTCTCCTCCATCACTGGGGCCATGCACACCTTGGCCAAGGGGGTCTGGCAGGGAGTAGCCCCATGCTGGGACCAGCACCCTACAATTACAATGCAGTTTCAGGACACAGGGATGGTGGGGTTCAGGGTGCTCCCTGGGCATCAACCCTCAGCCCTGGCACACCCCAAAGAGGGCAAGGTCAGCCTCTGCAGCTGATTCCTTCCATGGGGTCATGGCTGCTGATGCATGGTGAGCAGAGAGATGGACAGAAGTCTCCACTGATCCTGGACGGAGGCCTCATGGTTGGTGTACCCCAGTGGTGAACACCCTGCACAGGTTGTTCTGTGGAGTTACTTACAAAGGAGACAGCAAATGCTGGTACAATCCCCTCCCCTAGCTGGACATGAGGCTCCATACCAGAAAAAGGCACTGCGCTTGCTGCCTTCCTTAGTCCTGCTTTTACTCTGTGAGGGGGTAGAAGATGATTCCACCACCAGCAAATGTCTCTTTTCCCT
Organism: Actenoides lindsayi; assembly: GCA_025331215.1. NCBI lineage: Eukaryota > Metazoa > Chordata > Aves > Coraciiformes > Alcedinidae > Actenoides > Actenoides lindsayi. The sequence continues at coordinate 39,764 of WTSP01002984.1, forward strand.
GCTGTCTTTAATAGATCTGGGAGTCCATCAGACAGGGAGATGTGCTTATGGAAACTCCATGGTGGAGGGGAAATGGGACAAGGGAGGTGAACAGGAAAGTTTTACTGAACACATCAGATTTCAGACTCTTCTTTCCATGGCTTTCCTACAATCTCAGGCAAATGGTTAAGAGGACTTTTGAAAGAATTGCTCTTCTCAAGATGAGGCAAAGCTGACACCTGCATCAAGCACAAACCAAGCTGGCCTGTTGGTCATCCTGCCACTGTGGTACCCATGCTTTGCAACCTCTGGGCTGGGTTTCCCCATCACAGCTCAGTGCTCTCCCTCCCTAGGATGCTCCAGGTTTGAATTCCCCACCCTGGCCAGCCTGTCCACAGAGGAGCGATGCGGCAGAGGAACGGCTGCACGGCACAGGTTCACCCTCTTTGGAGATAAATGGAGGATTCCCAGGGCTAAACTAAATTAACCTTGAAAAATTCATGTCACAACTGACTGCAGCAATTAGTTGTTTTTAATGAGCTGCTTCACCCAGGCTGATGTGCGAAGGTCCTGGAGGAAATCAGTATATACCTCACACGGCCCTGGCAGATGATGGCTGATAGGAGCTGGCAGCCACCTCCCAAGTGCTTCCCAGTGAGAAATTCCCACATTTGTGGCTTCAGTTTCCTGCACTCAGGTTTACAAGCCCAAATGCTTTGATGAAAGCTCTCAAGCCCAATGCTCCACTGGAGTGTCACTGATTCTCAGGGAAACAAGAAAGACAGTAAATTTTTAGCAGATGCTGGGGAAGGACAAAGCACCACAGCATTTCTGTATCAAATCCCTGGAAAAAAAGCAAAGTAGTGTTGGAGCTGCAGCTTGATGCAAGGATGTGCTACAGCTGCCAGACTCTGCTGTGGTGCTGACAACATCAGTGTTGGCACTCCAGCCAGGACCCATGCCTGCAGGGTGCCGTGCTGTGACCCTCCAAGGAACTTTGCCAGAGAAGGACAGTGTGGGCATGGGTTGGCTTTGAGCAGGCTCCTGGTGCTGCTGCAACTCCAGCTGCTTTTGGCCCTTAGCTCCTGCTAAGGTAGATCAGCTTCCTTGGGACATCCCACACCACATTGTCCTGGGGTCTTTGTCCTGCTGGGAGAGCCCTCTCTGCCATCCAGCCAAACCTGTGCTATTGAAACAAAGCAGCAGCTGTGATCCTGGAGATATGGAGAGATACCAGCTGTTGCTGGCTCTATATGGAGCACTCTGCAGAAGACGTGCACCTAAAGCTATGCCCTTGGTCCCGTTCCTCTGCCTCTGCCAGAGGAATCCAATGCACGTGTTCACTAGGGACTTGTTTGGGATTGCTAGGGTATGCCAGGTTGTCCTGTCACCCTCCCAGGCGGGACATCACATCAGAGAGCTGCAAGCACCTCTGGTGTTCCTCCTTCCTTCGAGGAGTGGGTGCAACAGCATTTCATTCAGCAGCCCATGCAGCAGCCAGCTGTGCTCTCTGGTTAGTCTAAATCCACTTTGCAGGATGCAGAGCAGCTTAAATGGATGCTGGGCCAGATGTTTGGCTCATCTTCCCCTGCTTGGGTCTACAGTTTATCGCTCCCACGCTGCATTTCCTTGCCTGCTCTATCTCTGCAGCCCATCAGGGGCCTCACGACACCCCCTTGAAGGTAGCAGCTATTTCTGGCTATGTTTCTGAGAGGCAGAGCTCCTCTGAATCAAACCTGACCTCAACTCTGGAGAGCTCCTGTCCCTTGCATTTTGCTTTGGGCTCAAAGACGCAGCAGCAGCAGCAGCAGCAGCAGCAGCAATGCTGTTCAGGTGCCAGTGCACATGCCTCGAGTGAAAAGATATAATCCCAGACCCTGCGTTTTGCTGTTTCAAGGCCCAGTTCAGAACAAAGTGATTTCAAGAGATGCCTCTGATTCTTTCCCTAGGTCTCCCTTCTCACTATGGCTTAAAGCAAATAATAATAAATCTAATGTGGCTTTATTTTAAGTGTAACCTCCTCTCGTGTCTGCCCCTGACCTAGCACAGAGGCTCCCAATATGCTGTTTTAGAAGTTACAACCCCATAAAACATGTGCTGTACCAAAAATTCCAAACAGATTAATATTTATTCATTAACCACTGGAATAACACCGATGTTTTCTTTTCTTTTCCCTGGTGCCCATTTGCTCCTCTTCAAAAGGTCCCTGCTCTGCACTTACACCTGAGGTTGTGTACACGGAGTGCTGGAAACCCACCCACTCCTACTGGGCACTCCATCAACAGCGAGTGCTGCGTGTAGCTGAGATGTTTGGACAAAGCTGCTCACAGTGAAAATGGCCTCATCCTGCATCCTCCCTGGCTGTGTCCATCCACAGGTCACTGCAAAGACTCAGAGGACATGGCCCCAGGATGAATGTAGCACCACATGTCAGGGGGAGCTGCTGTCTAAAATCACTGAGTGGCTATTGTCTTCAAGATTGGAAGCAGTGCCATCTAACCTAGATTCCTCCTACGGCAAACTTGTGTGTAATTGAGCCTTGGAATCTGCTGCAGTCTCCATTATTTTTTTTTTTGTGTGTGCCAGAAGTGTCAGACAAACAACCAGAGCTGTGGCAAGATGCTGTATGTTTTCACTGTGATTCAGCAAGACACACAAAAAAAGTCTGCACGATGATTTGAAATGGAGCAAGCCAAAATCCAGCCTGTTTGTTTTTCAAAAGCTTTGTAATTTCCTGGACAGTACCACTAAAGAGGGACTGAAGTGTTCAAAATCTGCTCCAAATGTGGCAGGATTTGAAAAGCTCCCCTGGAGCTCTTTCTAAGTATGCACGTTCTTTGCAAGCAGAGCGCTCTGAAAAAGGACAGATCCTTCAAGGTTTGGCATTGTTTGCTCAGATCTACTTTTCAAGAGTTGTTTGCCCACAGCACCACTTGCCCAGCATGTACCTGTTGGGTTGGTGCTACCTCAGGGGCTCACAGTGGTTGAACCCAAAAGGGATTTGTCTGTGCGACAGGGAAGCCATGAAGGCTGGAGCATCCAGTTCTGAAAACTACTGTTACACCCACCAAGCTCTAGAGGTATCTCAGTTCCTGTGCTTTGGTAACCCCAGACCTACACGTCTCTTCCTTCTTCCCTAAAGTGCTCCTGGACTAGAAATGAGCAAGCCAAGTCTTGATCAAGACTTGGTCCAGCACATCTTTCCTGCTGTTTTGACTTGCCTTAAGTTTAAGGAGGATCCTAGACTGGTGGAGACCTGCTGGTGACAGATCTGGGTGGCTTACAGATGCACACACACATGAGGATCAGCTCCTCAAAACCAACCCCTGCACAACATCCCCATAGTGCTGGAGTCTGGCCTGGGGGCCAGGGCTCCTATCCTGCTCCAGGTTGCAAATGCCTCCTCCTCCCTCCTGAGATGCATCACACTGTGGGGACCCACACACTTCACCTTACATGTCCCACCTTGACTTGACTCCTGCAGTCCCACCAGCTCCACCACCACAGCCCTGCTGATCTCAGGGGCTTCATGCCTGAAAAGAGCTCTCCTGTGCTGCATCTCAGGACTATGCTTGTACCTCAAATAACACCTCAAATAACCTGTGGTATGTGGTTTCCAGACATTGTTTTTGTGCCTTTTCAATGTCTGGCAATGGGGCTGAGCTCACGCTGAAGATTTTCTCTGGACGGCAGCCCAAGTGTGGGTCTCTTGCTCCTTTCCCAGATTTTCTTGCAAGAATAAAACATAGCTGATGTTTTAATGTCTCTGTTGAGGCTGGTGGGAAGTGGTCAGCAGATTCTAGCTGACTAGAGGCAGCAAACAGGCCATCAGAGGCAGCAGAATTTTTTAATCCTCTCTGATAAAAGCATCTTTGGCAAACATTTGTAGAGCATTTCTCATTTGCTCAAGTTTTTTTCTGGATCTTGTATCTTTATGCCTTAAAAAAAAAAAAAGTTAGGCCCTTTATGACAATAAATATGGATTTATTAACAGTTTAGACTTTAAGCTCCTTGAGACAGACGGTGTTTCCTATTCATCTAGTTTAGGACCAGGAAAAAACAATAAATCCCTTTGTTTGACCTGCTACAGTCATTTTGGTCGGGCAGCTTCTCCAGTGGGTAAATGACACCCTCGGGGGATAGTCAAAGGAGGGGACACCACAAGATGGAGCATCTGCCCTTTCCTCAGCCAGCTGTGGCTGTATTTAGCCACCCAAACCCCAGTATCCTTTCTACCGGGGTTAAGCTCAGCCCATTTCTCCCAGAGGTGTCCTTCTCCAAGGCTACTGCTGCCCCAAGACCCAGGGACAAGACCTGCCCCAAATGTTAACAACATGGAACTGATCATCAGCGGTGCTGCTTCTGGGTTCTGCCCCCAGCCCTTCACCCTCCTCAGGCCGCTGTGGGTCCAGCCCAGTCGGAGGTATGAGGAGCATCCAGCTGGGACGGGTGTGACCCAGGGAGGTGGGTGTCTGCCTGACGGCACCTCATGACTCAGGATATTGCACCACCTCGACTGAGACAATGGAGAGACCTAGAGGTGAATTTGGGATGAATTTCCCCCCGCAGCAGATTTGCACCATGCGGGAGACCCACCAGCTCCATCCACCTACTGTGAATCCCTCTTCAACAGACTCTCTTACTTTGTTCCATGCTTTCCCACCTGCATTTTTGGTTGAGGTGGCCCCTCACTCAGGTACCTGAGACACCCTCCTCTAGTCCAGACAGCTCTAGATAGGAATGCAAGTCAATTTGCCCTGTGATTATCCAAAGACATCGACCCCAGGCCTCCTGGCAGCCTGGATGTCTGTGAGACCTCTTGTGCCCCCAGCACTCCCTGGGCTCTCCCAGGGGCAGGCAGCTCCACAATGTCCTTCTGCCTCTTCAACCGCAGGTCCCAGTCTGTCTCTCTGAAGGTCACCCATGCCTGATTCATCAGGATCTATCTGGTTTGTGTATCTATCTGGTCCAGGTCCCTGCTTTCCAGTGAGCTCCTGCTCTAACCATGCCGCTGGAGGCACCAGGGCTGTGAAGGTCCTTGGCTCCTTGCAGATGAAGACACCTTAGACCTGGCCAGAAGGAAAGTGGAGAGGCTGGAAAAAGGGTGAGCAACCAGGCAAAGCTTGTGTTCCTGGGGCAGCACAATGCTTACGTGCTGTTGAATCCTCCACAGAGCTCAGTGGGTTGTAAGCACGGCCAGGCTCTGCCGATACAGATTTCTTTCCAGACATGGAGGGGAACCTGGAAGGGGGTAACTCCTAACACCCCACAGACAACTCCAGGGCCAGTGTCCCTGTCTGTCTGCGCTGCTACCAGGTGTGGAATGCTGCCTGCCATCCTGGCCACAGCAAGTATAGCCATAGTGGTGTGATGGATCTGACATCTGCAGATGAGTGGCAATGGGAAAGCAGTGCCAGGCAGCAGGTCTTCATGACCCATCCATCCCTGGGGAAGCTTTAAGAGGCATATCTGGAAGAAGGAAAAGCTCACAAGGAGCTGCTGTAATGTCTGACACTGTAGATGCCCCAGGCAAAGAGGATAGGATGGGGTGGGGTGGGATGGGCTCTACCAGGCCACAGGAACAAGCCGAGGGGCTCTGGTTGTGCCTGGGTTACGCAGCTTGGAGATAAGCCTCTCCTGGTATGCTGGCTCTGCAGAACCTTCACATCATGCCTGTCTCATCAGACTTTGCCTTGGTGCCTGCAGAGCCCCAAGCACATTCCTCAGGATTTAATCATCTTGAGGAGGGGGGGGACAGGTTCCCAGAGAGATGGGGGGAGGGGAAAGGAGGGGAGAGGAGGGGAGGAGGTGGGGAGGGGAGGAGGAGAGGAGAGGAGAGGAGAGGAGAGGAGAGGAGAGGAGAGGAAAATTAAGTTGGAAGGGATATACAGTGATCATCTAGTCCAACTTCCTGACTACTTCATGGCTTACCAAAAGTTAAATCATGTTGTTAAGGGCATTGTCCAAATGCCTCTTAAACTGTGACAGGCTTGGGGCATTGTCCACCTTCCCAGGAAGCCTGTTCCAGTGCTTGACCACTCTCTCCCTAAATAAATTCTTCCTAATGTCAAGCCTGAACCTGCCCTGACACAGCTTTGAACCATTCCAATGTGTTCTATCACTGGATACCAGGGAGAAGAGCTCAGCATCTCCGTCTCCACTCCCTTCCTCAGGAAGCTGTAGAGAGCCATGTGGTTGCCCCTCAGCCTCATTTTCTCCAAGCTAGACAAGCCCAAAGTCTTTAGTTGCTCCTTATAGGACATTTATTCTAGCCCTTTTGCCAACCTTGTTGCCTTCCTCTGAATGCATTCAAGAACCTTCACATCATTCTCAAATTGTGAGGCCCAGAACTGCACACACTACTTCAGGTGAGGCCACACCAACACCAAATACAGCAGGATAAACACCTCTCTTGACCAGCTGATCATGTTGTGTTTGATGCACTCCAGGACACAGTTTGCCCTCTTGGCTGCCAGGGCACACTGATGACTCATATTGAGCCTGCTGTCAACCAGCACCTCTAGATCCCTTTCTGCGGGGCTGCTCTCCAGCCACTCCACTCCCAGTTTATACTTGTGCCTGGCATTACTCTGTCCCAGGTACAGAATCTGGCACTTGGACGTGTTAAATTTCATGACATTAATCATATCCCAATGCTCCGAATATCTAGATCCCTCTGCAAGGCATCTTGTTCCTCAAGAGAGTCAACATCACCTCCCATTTTGGTATCATCATCCAACTGGCTAACAGTGCATTCAACTCCAGTATCCAGATTGTTGATAAATACATTGATCAGAACTGGCCCTAGAACTGAGCATTGAGGAACATCAGTGGTAACTGGTTTCCAGACAGATCTAGCCTCATTCACTACAGCCCCTTGAGCCCTGCCCTTCAGCCAGTTCTTTGCTTAGAATACTGTGAACATGCTCATCCCACAGTTGGATAACTTGTCCAGAAGGATTATGTTGAGGGACAGTATCAAAAGCCCTAGTAAAAGACAAAAAAAAATACATCTACCACCTTCCCTTCATCCAGTAGGCAGGTGGCCTTGTCATAGGATATCTAATTAGTTAAACATGTAAACATTTCCTTTGTGAACCTGTGCTAAGTGTGCCTGATGATTACATTATTCTTTAAATGCCTTTCAATTGTACCCAGTACAATCTTATGCATAATTCTTCAAGGAACTGAGGCTAGGTTTTAATTAAAAACATATAAATAATCATCTTCTATGAAAATCTATTAAAATAATGCAGACATCATAACCAGTGGTAAAAGGCTTGTGATCACTTCCAAGGTCTTTTAAACTGCAACCGCTGAATGAGGTGTTCAAGTACGAGTTCTGCTATTCTACCTGGCCACTGTCAACACAGAAACTACTCGAATTAGAAAAAAGTTCAAATTTATGACACGCGTGGAGTTACTAAGATGTAATATGACTACAGGTTTCAGGTTGAACACCTAGAGAAAATATGTTGATATCTTTGAAAGATCATTTGAAACTTGTGGAAGGTAGCTCCCCTCCAAAGGTGTATAACCATGAAGTGAAAAGCACACTATTAGCTAAGTGGGAAAGAAAAGACTGTTGCTTACAACAGTAATATCACTGATCTCAGTGACACCGTTATGTAAATAACTATACATAATTGGAGGAGGAAAGAATGTAAATAAGACCAATACACTGATGTTCTGTTTTGATTTATATTAACTTCAACCCCATTTTTTGTGTAAGTATAAATTAGAGTTGCACCTTCTTCCAAGTACATGATCTTTGTGAGATTTTATACAGGAAAATGGAAGTGTAGCAGAGCAAATGGCCTGTCAGAGCACCTCCTCACCATTCTCCATATGCATCAGTTTTCACCCAATACACACACTTTTCTGTCACAGTCACAAAATAATTTACACATGGTCTGGTTTCCCTGCTTTTGCATCAACTGTGTAGGATAAAGAAGTAAAGATATAACATATTCGACTTTACATCCTGTGCTTTTTAAAATAGAGTCTATATTGTTAGTGTTTCTCTCCTGTTAATTAAATGTTCTATAATATGACAGAGGGCACTTTAAACAGATAGGAACCATAGCAAATTTCAAGAGAAGACTAATGAGTCACGAGGAGCAGCTTTTGAAGAATTGAGCATCAGTTTCTTTTACCACACATTTGTTACATTTTTCAAGTTCAGATTTTTAAGTTCACATCCTAGATTATTGCATGGCAGGTGTCAACTAAACAGAACTATTTCCTATTTTATTATGACATACAACAGGATAAAATGAGAACCTTATAATAAGGTAAATGATGAACACCTTCCAGAGATCTTAATAAAATTAACAAAAACATTATCTAATTATCAATCCACCTTAGAAAGAATCCTAAATGTATACTTTGTCTCAATTTTCTCCTAATTGTTTCTTCCACTGTCCCCCTACTTCCAGTAATAACAGGCAATGAACCTGTGTTCTGTTTCACTTCTCTGGAAAAACAGAAGTAAAACTACTAAAGCCACTGATATTAGTTAGGCTAGAATTTCATGCTACTGCCATCATCCTCTGCTGATCCTTCCTAAGAGTAATCCTTTTATGAGTCTAAAAGCAATTCACTTTCATTCAGGTTAAAGAATAACACACATACTGAGGTAACATTTTAAAAGACAATCTGCAGCTTTGTCATTTGCATTTCTCCAGCCCTAACTTCTCTTTTCAATACACAGTATAGGTCACTCACTACCTGGTCAGAGACAAAAAAGACATTGGTAGAGTCAGTGTGATACTCTCCAGATATTCTTAGCAGATGAGCTGAAATGAAGGTCATGGAATAAGTCCCAGATGTGGGGGTATGGTATGATATGGTATGGTATATCAGTCGGAAAACAATCTGTTTCTTTCAAGAAAGGTTCTTGAATGAGTAAGCAACTTGCTGAATAGAACACAACTACAGTTCTGTAAAAAAAAAAAAAAGTCACAGTGTCTCAGCTACTATGATATTCCAGACAAAGTAGATATATTGTAACTGAATTATGTAAAAACATAGATAACCAATCTCCTTGGATTACAATGCCACTATTTTAATGCATGAATTACCATAACTGTTAAACATCTCAAATACCACTCTTCAGAAACACAGTGGCTAGGAACAATGGTGATTCCAGCTGTTGAATATGTCTATGGGATAAAAAAAAGTATCACAGAATTCCCTTATCAGCATCTACTCTTCCCTACCTACTCCAGTACACACTGCAAGCCTGAAAGGAAGAAGACAAAGCAGAATTCCCCCCAGCTGCCAAATCAGCTCAAAGGCAAAACTTACTAAGGAGTGCAAAATCAAGCACTTTAGAGCCTGCTGTACTTTATGCAGTGGACTGCAAAAAATGAGGCTCAAAAGGCATCTTTAAAGAATTTCTGCTGCCCACCTTCTTCACACCATGCTGTACACAGTTCAGAAACATCCAGAAGCTGGGCCAAAATGTTTGGTGTGGCTATATCATACTCCATTGGACAGCTGGAATCATTTTATGTTGCTATTTTAATTTGAGACAGAAGTTGTGTCTGTTTTTCTTTTTATATTTAATCTGTTAGCTAAGACTTAGCTTTCCCTTTTTCAAAAGCTCATTAAGAATGCAGTTTATTCCATACTTCATTTTCACTGTATTTCTTCTAATTGTATTTTTAATGACTGAACTCTGCTTTGTTATACATCTTCTATACATTTATATCATTATTGCAGATTGATTCAGTCCTAAGTTTCTTAAAGACCATGTAAGAAAGGAGAATATTCTTGGAATGCAAATGCTTACATTTTAATTGAAGTGGGGGAAGAAGCTTTCTACTTTTTCTACATGAAAGCCCAGGAATTTTAGAAATGAAACCACCTCCAGAATGGTTTCTAGTATCAGCAAATGTTCAATTGCATTCTATGAATATTATTTGTTGAACAAGAGAAATGCATGATAACACTTTTTAAGATGGCAAGAAAAAGAAATGAAATATCTTAAGGCTTCCTGGAGGTCTATGTAAGATAATTAAATTCCAATTCCTACTTCTATATAAGAAACATAGCTGAACTAACTCCTAATGATTAATCCTTTACTTCTTCCTGTTTAGCAAAGTTTCCTCACTTCAGCTTCTCAGGACAGAGGAGGACACTGTATTCAAAGCACGAAGTACACGCCACAAAATGTTTGTCTACATGCCCCTTCATGAAGTATGAAAAGTAGATGCTAACTTGCTTATCCCTTTCAATATTGTATTATTGACTCCTGGAAGACAGTTGTGTAGTGTGTAAATGGAGCAAGAGAGGTTTATTTTATCTGGCAGTTTCCCTTCCTGTTCTTTGAAAATATTTTTTTTCTGAGGCATTTAGCACACTGATTTTTCAAAACTGTTAAATCACGAGCAATCTCTAGTTCTCAGCAGCTCTGAAAATCAGGCCATGGGCATCTCACTTGTATTATCTTTTTCAGAAAAAAAGGCTTAGCTAAAAGTGCAGAAAGTATAATTCTTGCAGCTGTCTTTCCTTACTTCTTGCCACAGGTCTTCCATTCCCTCCCTCTAGGCACTCTGTTCATCTCTTCAATATCATCTCATTTCTTCACACACACATTCTTTCCCTTCATTTCTTGCAGCAGTCTTCACCATTCTCTTTTCACTCTTATTTTCTATCTGATGGTTTCCAAGAAGCTGTCTGTTCTCCAAGTTATCCCTATGACTACAGTCAGTGTCTCTCCTTCCTACTCCCAGCCAATCCTACCTCCTTCCAGTCCACAGGGACCCCCACCCTCCCTGTCTAGATACATGGTAAACAAAATTCACATTGAACAGCTGAGCAACCAATCGTTTCGTACCGCCCCTTTCAACGTAGTAATGCCATTCAATAAAATACCTACACTTGTAAGAAGTACAGTAAAGATTTTATGACAAATGTACTATGAAATTAGAAGCTTGCCACTGCAAGCACAGTTATCTAAAATCATGCGGTGTGCAGCTGTTGTTTGCTGGCAACACACTTAGAATGGCTGGAGTATCCCATGATTAAACTGAATTATATTGTCCTTTCTAGCTTATAGAAGGCTTTTTCTTTCTTTCTTAAAATCTGCCATCCTTCTTCGGACTTGTCATATGTACTTAAAAGAATTTCTTCAGTATAAACAAATTTTTCAACTAAGCAACCTCAACTCCTATAATTGACACACAGCATTTCTGGGTTTTGTTAGAAACTGCAAAAGAAACTGTCTTCCTGATATAAGCAGAGACAGCTATGTGTAGTGAGGAACTCTGATTCTGAATTCTCAGGAATAGAATAAAGTCAGTAGGGCTATCTGCTGTGTCACGCTAATAGGTTCTCCACAGGCTCGACCACCCTTGTAGCAGGAGTATGGTACAACCCAAACCCTACATTCTTTTCCATCAAAGCAGTTTCTAAAAATGCATGGGCAAAAATTTGCAGATGTAACCAGTGACTTAAAGTCAGCAGCCAAACTGGGCACTGTAAGAAACCAAGTCTACTATGAGAATCTTCCAAAGATGGGTAAAGCTGAAGCCCCTCTGTTTCTCCAAACCACTTATACTAGGACTAAATTTAGGATGGAAGATAAGCTGTACTTCTGTGCTTTGGCTGAATTTCTAAATCCATTTAACTGTCCAAAGTTGAATGGTTATGCTGTTCTCTAAACTTGAAGAGCATCTCATAGATTATTAAGAAGTTATGAGCTTGTAAATTACGAAGCTGCATCAGTCAATGACTGCTAGTAATTCTTTTTTAAAAGTACTGTCTTACATTAAAAACCCTCAAAGGTCTCATTCATTGTCACAATGATTTGCTCAACTGCACTCAGGGTGCTGTTACTTTTTGCGGAGACCTTTTTACCCCACTGTTTGGCCCGGTGAGTCCAATTGTCCCTCTCAGAAGTCTTAGAGTTTTATAAGAGTAAGAAAGGGCACAATGTAACTGCCTTGGACTACTTTACACAAATGTCTTGGTGTCATAAACTGTATTAACTGTCATCCCAATTATTTTTTTTACAGTTAAAACTATGACAATAAATCTCTACATTTGAGGATAAAAGAAGAGAGATATTGAAGAAGTTGGTGAATGAAAATAAATTGTTAATAAAATTTAGTAAGTCTGATACTTCAGTAAATTGCATAGAAATATTAAACCGATATGTTCATTACTTTTAAGAGATATCCACTCCAAATCCTCATAAAATTCACTAAGATTACACAACTGAGAGTACACAGATTTAGCTACCAGTTCAAAGAGAAGACAAGGAGAGAAATGCATTCAACCTCAGAAATAACGTATGTAAGGTCAGCAGCAGGCTTTTTTTCTTTTTTAATACAGCTGTCTTTTTTGGCTGGACGTGAGTTAAGGGAAATGACTTCTCACCACACACAAACTGGAGTACAGTCTTTGGCAAAGACAGTCTTCATACAAAGCCTACATTACTGCACACTACTGCTCGTAAAGAAAACTGATGAACTTTCTCAGCAGCTTAAAGTAGTATGTGGAAAGAGAACAGGCTTGTGAAATGAGTAAAGAGTTGAAGACAATATTAAGACACACAAGGAAATGCTGGAAAAACATTAAATAGTCTCTGTCTCTCTCTTTCACAGTCTTCTCTGATTTGTCACCCAATTTTAATCACACTCTGCATCAGAAGACTCTTGGCCAAGCCAGTTGACTGACTGCATACATAACACCAGCTCATCCACAGCATGCAGTAAAATATACTACCTAAAACAATTGCAGCTGCAAGTATGTTGTCTTTAACATCTAAAATGGCATATGAGTACAAACTTTAAGATAGCAGCACAGCAGATGCTTGAAGGCCTCTACAGTGCAAAGATCCACGGAAAAAAAGAACTCTACAGTAGAACAAGCAGGTCTAGGAATTTTTGTATTCAAGAATAACTAACAATTCTGTAGTCCATTTTTGACCAAAAAAAGCATCTTTTTTATTCTCCTTCACCAATAATTTCTAAGTAGGACATTACTGCATTTAGAGAACTCTGGTTTATAAGCAAATTAACTGTAATTGTTTAACATGCATAGTAGAGGCATATTCAGTTCAGATCATGACAAGCTTTCTTAAAATTCCAGAGAACTGTTTCTTCTGAGATGAACAGTAACCTATTTGCAAACGCCTGTTTCTTCTGAAGCTAAATAAAATCCAAAACAAAACAATCAGTCTTCAGATCTTTACTAGGTGTCCTTTTCCATAAATAAGCTTGCATTCCTAGGCTCAATGTCTAGTTTTCTGAGGGTTCAGTAAACCAATTCTAGCTTTATAGATTTGGATGCTTTTGTTATCTCAGATAAGAGAGGATCTCTGTCCCTTGGCTGCTACTGAATTGTCCAATTTTAATTTGTGAGCTATCTGCCCTGAAAATAAATGTCCTGATTGCTTTCCTCAGACCTCCTTCTCAAGCCTTCTCATTGCTGCTTTCTCATTGCTTTCTTGTTCATTATGAGAGTACTCACATTCCCAGATACACTCCCTCTGAAGTTTTTCTGACATGGCTGCAGCTTCCCCATGGATGTCCAAGCTAGCTTGCTTGCCATCTTCTGCTTCAACTTCTTTCATGAATATTAAGGTTGTTCCATCCAAGGGCCATAGATAAGACAATGGATTCTACCAAATAATTTTTCAACAAATGTCTACAGAAAACTTTTTAAAACCTGCTTTTTCAAAGCAGAATTCACAAATTTAAAAAATATTTCAGAAAAGCAAAAGAAAAGCCAGAATTAATTTGATGGCATTTCCTAGCCTTTGGATTTGATCTCCTGGAATGGAAGATCAGAAAAGCTGACAGCTGGCTGCTTATTCCTTTCTGAGATAAAATTACAGGAGAAAAGAAAACAAAAATTATCAAATTCCATTTACATCTAGTATTGGTGCATTTGTGAATTATGAAAGGGAGTAATTTGTATTAACTAGGTCAAACAATAGGGTCAAAAGAACCATGTGAAAGAGCTTTCCTGACTTCAGTGAGATCATATTAGAGATCAAGCTGGTCACAGGTTTTAAATCCACATGATTTAGTCTGTGACAAGACAGTCCCGATCCTAAGGATGAATATCATACTGGAAAAAATGTGCCCTACATAGAAATGAGACAAGACTAATTCAGTATTAAAGCCAAAACTCAGCAGATTAAAGACTGAAAAATAATTTTCCATATCAGTACAAAAGCTACCCCAGTTGTGGAAAATTTTGATTAAGTGAACCATCAATGGTGAACTAAAATCACAAAAGAATGGAGTTTTCATACAAGTTATTCTAAAGTGAAAACTCTAGATGTGACCACCAGGAAAAGTATACTTTGTTAGTAGCTAGTAAAAGATGATAAGTTATATTTCCAGGCACATCCAAAATCACCCATAACCAATTCTGACTTAAGTGGTGGTTTTAGTGCTAAACTCTATTACTGTCTGAGAGACCCACAAGCAAATGTCCTTACTGGGAACATTAAATGTTTCCCTTCAAGCAGATGAGCAGAAAATTAGTATGAAATTTTCAATGGCTACTATGCAAATCTAGATGTGAAAGAGATTTCCAGATCTCTATTATTCATTTAACTTTCTCCAGCTGCCAAGTAATGCACTTATGGTCAGTTATTATCTAACCTAAATGTGCCACAATATAATACCTGAAACTAATGTTATTTGACATATAGCTGTACTTTTAAACATAAAATCAGACCATAAAATTACTGAAAAAAAATATGTATTCTATTGAATAACAATTTGAATTAATGCCTTCCACACATTGAAATTAGATATTTCACTGAAAAACAGGACAAAAGTTGAACTTATATGGTAATCAAAAGGCATTAATGTTTTCTAGATGGTAATAAATTGCCATGCCTTCAGTGACAAGACATTTCTGGAGCATGTGCACTATCACAAACTCAGAGAATAACTCAAGTTGCAGGGCCTTCAGAAAATCTTATCATCCAATCTGTTCAAAGTAAGGTTAACACTGAACCTGGACCAGGTTGTGGAGGACTTTTTCCATTATAGTCTAGCAGTCTAGCTTTGATTTGTGGTTTTTTTTCTCTTTAAGTTGTCTCTCAGTATATCAGTTGGGTAGCCATATCAGTCATATATTTACTTCCTTTAAATATATAGACAAAGCAAATGGAACAGATTTGCTATATTTCATCCAATGTAAATTATATTTTTGATTATTTTTCATCAAATGCCCTATGTTGACTTATTGAGCATGTATTTAAATATCTGTGTATTTCAGACAGATGGGATTCTGAGGACTTCAGGAAATCTTTTAATCCAACCTTCTGCTCAAAATAAGGTCAACTCTGAAATCATATCAGGTTGCTCAGAGCTTGTTCTATTAATGTGCAGTTTGGAGTGGGGTTTTTTCTCTGTCTTGAAACTAAATCTCAGTATATCAGTAGTGTGGTGACAATGAATACTGATTTCAAAGTCATAATTCTGTGATGAAAAAATAACTTCCAGGACAATTATATGCTAGAGTGTACTTAGATCATTTTGCCACACAGTGCTCACCCAGCTTGTACAAAGATGAAAACAACACTCAGCTATACAAAAGCCATCAAACACCAGCAGATTTCAATAGTGTCCACATTTGCTTTTATGCATCTTCAAAAACATTTCAAAGAGAGATGATTAACTTGTTCCCAAATTTGGAAGAGAAGAGTTTTAACTTAGATTGTCTCAAATGTGTTATAGTTAATAGTTATTATTATAGTGAAACAATATAATAATCCTTGGTGTATAGCCCCTAAAATAGATTGAAATTCAATTAATATATTTTGTAAGATAAACACTTCTCCCTACGTAAGTTTTAAACAATTAGCGAAAACCAGGAAGTGACAATGAGAAGCTAAAACTGAGAAATCATCTTGAAAATAAATCTAAGATAAATGCAAAGATTCTATCTTATTGCCCTTACCAGCTTTCACAACAACCATTTTATAAAACATTCTAGAGAACCATATGATGAAAGCAACAATGCTCCCCATCAGTAAAAAAATAACTATTATACCCATCCAGGGGTTTTCCCTGTTTTCTGGAAGAACATTTATGCAACTGAGAGTTATAATAATGGTTGGAACAAACTACCTCATGGACAGGTGCTGGGCAAGCAACCACTGAACTGGAGTGCTGCCAGCACACCTCACTCTTGGCTGGATCTTTTCACGGCAGAAATCTTAGCCATAATGTTCAAATTTCACTTATCATCCACTTCCCTTTTTTCACCCCTTACTTCTTCCCCTGCCAGTGTTTTCCTTTGCAATGGGGCTTTGTGCAGAGTTTATTCAGAACTCAGTATAATTCTTAACTGCATTCATTCAAACTTTGGATGTAAAAAGTATAGTGTTAATTTTAAATCCCTAACCAGTAGTGGCAGTAGGTACAAAAATATTCCAGTGTTGGAAACTCTGTCTGCCTAACACAAAGTCTTTCTTTCAAGGCATGGATTATTCTTTTCCAATTAATTTGTGGGTTTTCTTCTTTTCCACTCCTTAGCTTCTCCTCCTAGTGCCTTTGAATGCAACTTCATGCTAAATCCTATACTGGAAAGCCCAGGCAATTTGTTTTTTGGGGGGAGGGGTTCTACAAGTCCCCAAAACATACTTATTTATAAAGAATTTTTGAGCGCTTATTATACAGAACAAATTTGTTAACACAGTTTACATTTCAGCTGTAATCCTTTAAAGGAGCAGTTTCTGCACATTTCTTGCTTTTTAGTAAAGTGTTCCTGATAACATTAGTTTCAAAATTTTCCCCTAGAACCACATCTATACAGAAATTTGTCAGCTGGTTCAAATCCACAGCCTTACTTCTCAGGAAAGAGCTCTTTGAGAAAGGGTTTCTGGTTCTTGAACTTCAGATTTGGCTCTTAACCATGATACTAAATTGACTGTGTGATGTTTCATAAAGTTTAGCATTAAAGGCTTTGTGCCCCAAGGCGCACTTTCAGAGTTAGACTAGTCTGGCTTGGATCCACAGCGAATGTTTATTTTACAACATTTACGGATTCTGCCTCCCTGATCAACAACTCATTTGTCTGAATGTAGTTACTTCAAAGTCTTGATTCATAGTATTATTGCAACTGAGGCTCTAGACTTTTAACAGTTAAACTCTAGTAAGATATTTTCCACTAAAATGCAATCCAACAGCTGGATCACAGATCAGAATACAGCAAGACTAGTCAGCTACATTCTTCAATATATAACATGGTTTTTTTCAGAACTGTGTTCAGTGCTAATCCTGAAACTAGTCTTAAACTGGGTGCACAATTTAATACACTATACCTTTTAGTAGAACATAGTATTGCTGAATCCAAAGAACAGGAATACATAACGTTCACCAAAAGATAGCAATCAACAATTTCTCAACACAAACAACATATACACAAGGAATAAAACTTCCAGAAATTCTAAAATCACAGAAACGCTATAATCTTTATTTACAAATGGAAGGAGATATGTAAATGCAACAATCCTCCCACATGTAAAGAAATCATACTTTCTCCATAAGTATTTTTTAATAGTAACAAGTACAGCCAGTGTTGAGGAGGTAGTGAAGGAAAGAGGAGATACTGTGCACTCTCTTATATATAGTGACAATTGTCTCTTTAAAGTAAGGAGAAATGTGGAAAGTAGAAATCTTCAATGCAGTGTCAATACATGAAAACAAAGAAGGTAAGTCTACAGGATTCAAAACGGTATACAAAGAATTCATATGATAAACTAGCTGTAGGGAAGCTCTAGTTACAAGATAAAACTCAGAAAACATACTCCTGTATATATATTGCTGAACTATAATTAAACTATTACATGGAAATATAATGCTGTTAACACAGCACAGCATTAAAGATCAGTAAAAATAGGAACTATCATTGACTAATAACTAAATTCTTTGAAGTATGTTTTACCTATAGCTACCTGAAATGCTCAAAACATAATAGTAATAGTTTTTCAAAACTTTGTGATAAAGCTATTTCACTATTTATTCTGACATAGTACATTTAAAATAACATTTCTCTTTAAATCTTTCAGGCCTTTGAGTAATTACAGTAGGCCTGAGCCCCTTGCCATATCCCTGCTCCTACTTATTTCTTTCTTAAATTCTTTGAATTAGTCTAACAGGTAATTTGCCAACATTCATTAAGAACAGGTTCGCAATAGTTCCCAAGTCAGAACTCTTCTTTGTAGGCAGTTAGAGCCTCTGTAGCATGCAGCACTTTGCATAAGTTTATAATTGACACAATAACCACATTATAGTTGGAAGTAGATGATCAGCCTTGCAGCTGCACAGTATATGGGCAGGTAAACAAAAGAGCAGAAAAAAAAAGCAAGCTTACAGTGAAGATTCTATGTACTTGAATTACAATGAGGAAAAAAAAAGCAATAATTTACCTGTGGAGATGAAGGGCTAAAAGTCACATTGACAACGGCTTCTGTGTGTCCCCCTAGTTTATGCAAAAAAGTGCTTGAATGCATTTCATATATGTAAGCCTAAAAAACAAGGAGATTGTATTTCAGTTTAAAGAAATATATTACACTCTAGAAGTACTAAAGATAAAGTGTAGGAAGACTAAAGCTTTAGACTACAGGGAAGTTAGAAAATTTTCATTACAGATAAACAGATATAAAAGTCATCAACATCTTAGAACTGATTTTCATAATTCAGAATAATTTAGCAAATGCTTAACTCAAAACCAAACCAAAACAAACAAACAAACCAAACAACAACAAAAAAACCACAAAAAACCTAAACTATATTAAATAAAATTTGTCAGTTTCTACATAGGTCTTTGAAGTTTTTAATGAAACAGTATAGAATTCAATAATAAATCAATAATATTACGAGTGATGCAGGTATCATCAATAAAAAAACATTCTGCCCGCATTTGCTTCTCAAAAGAAAAAGGGAAAAGTGCTTTCCAAGGAGTAAATTAAATTAAGTAGAAGAATAATGATATTCTCATGGGTACAGCCTCCAATAATGAAGCAGCGTGAATGCAAAATTGCATGAAGACACAAAGCCAAAATTCAGTGAAAGTCATAGACATACTGATACTATGAAAATGGTTGAATTGTGTTATTAAATTATTATCCTACATAAACAAAACAGAAAATGTTTTAAAATAAATCCTGTACTACATGTTCTCCACATAAGAAACACTTGTGAAAGTCATGTGCAGACACATAGGACTGTTTTATGCTATTCTTATGTAAAATTAAAAATTATTTGCAGGATACAGTCAAAAAGTATGCATACACATATCATATCAAAAAAGACAGATAACATATGTAGAAAATATGCAGACTTATTTGATACATAATAAAATTTATATCTCAAAAGAAATAATAACTTCTAAAGCATGCAAAAAATAGTCAAAGATGTTAATCCAAACTTTGCAATTTCAGCAAAAACACTAAAATGTTCCATTGTCTTTACTAAATCTCTGCAGTGAAGACTATGAACGTGAAATTCAGAGCAGAGTTTAAACTGTGCGTCGACACTATTACAACAGTGTATTACTCTGGGACTTGTGTTTTTTTTGGTTGTACCCTAAAATGAGTTTAATCATTCCAACCCAAGGCAACTGAGCTTCCCCTAGCAGACAGCAAACTGCTACAAGATCTATGTCCGAAAACCTTATGGTCTCCACTCTTCGCAATTTATGAAAAGATTCATGGACCAATGCAGTCCTGAAAACCACTTAATGCCTCACTCAGAAAACAAATCAGCCAACACCAAAGATTCTCTAGTTCAAAATAGCACAGAAGAAACACTGGATAGTCCTAGGTGTCAAATATTCCATTCCTGACCATATTCACTGAGAGGCCAGCTGTAAATCTATTTAATTGCATATGGTTTATATATCTCACATATTCTGGATTCAGTCCAGAATATTAAATTAAAGTCATCTACTGGCATAAATGAAGTACCTAAAACCACATAGAAACTTAGATATCCATTTTTAACCTCTGGATCTTTTGTAGCATTCCACATGCATATTGCTGTACTAATTGGGAAAGTATCTGCCTAATGCGTTAAAATCATTGCATCCTTCTGAAAAGTGATAGAGCAAAACTTTGTTAATTGGAAATTCTGCCTTAAAAAGTAAGACCCTCCTCCCTGCTTTTTAAACATCTCAGGAAACTGGTCATAATAATGAGTATTTTATTGCTAGAATTATAAAAGCAGCAATTTTTTAAAAACATATGGTCATAACACAGCTACTGTGACTTATACCTCTTGGGACATGATGAGTACACAAGGAAACTCGTAGGTAAGGGGATCCAAAATAAAGTTAAAAAAAAAAAAAAAGTGATATAATGACACAAAGAAAAACATTCTGATGTGTCTGTAGACATGAAATTCTTTTCTGTGATGGAAAGTACAAGACCATGAATTAGTAAATTCAGTCTGTACATGGGCTACTCAAGTTCTTGCTCTCTCCCTAGATAAACACCACAATTCCTTTTTCTAAATACCTCCAGCTGGATATAAGATTCCTCTTTACTGACATAAAAATATTAAGAAGTAGTGTTGGTTATTTACTTCACATCCTAAGCAGATTATAATATTGCCAAGTAATTAGGCTTAAACAGAGAAGGTTTCAGAGTTCTATCATAACAGTGCCCTTCAAAATTTCCCTTATTTTATAGGGCCACATGCATCCATTCTCCTCCTTCCATACTGGCTTTCCATTCTTCACTGATGATGGAATACCATGACTCAACTGGTATCAATATTGTCAGATGCTGACATCTATGCGTTATCTCAGCACCTGTAACATTATGCTCTCCTCTTCATAGACAAGCTTTGTCACATTGTATATCACCTGGCGCTACTGCCCACAGGACTTTCTTTTGAGAACACAGTGCTAGTAATGACTCTTTTTACTCAAGTAAGGATGAGGTGTAGAGACTGCAATCAAGTTGTACTTCACCACCACAGTGCCAGAGCAGACTACAGTGGTCATGCTCACATAATTAATGGGAATCTGCAAGACCCAAAAAAATGAGAGATGAGATGCTGTAGAAGTCCATTAACCAGAGAGACTTCATAAAGAAAAGGAGTGAAAACTGTGTGAGTGAGAGGAGAGCAAGAAGCATTACAAGGTGCACTGCAGCCTCCAGAATAGGATGCTCCTTTGCATCTAACTAACTGAAGAAAGACAGCATTCATGAAAACAGGGAGAAATCACTCTTATCAAACAAACCCCTAAAATCCTGTGGACCTCTTGTCAAAATGGTTCAATGGTATCACAATACTCAGTAATGCCATGATATTTCTTAGGTGTTTGTATCATGGAAGACTCAAATCCCATTCGTCACAGATATTGTACCCATGTCCATCCCATTGGGAACTGTGCGAGTGATGAAAACAGGACAAATACGTTTCTTAAAACACAATAGAACTTGGTTAGATATAAGAATCTAAGTAGAATATGACTGAATGGGGAAAATACTCAAGACAATAAAATCAACTCTAAGGTTCAGGCATTTGGTACGTAGCATAAGTCCTCAGAACTCTATACAACTGACAACTGGGGAGCTAGTAAAATAGATTTACAAAACTCCTATTGCAAGCAATTATTTCCCTTCAAAAGCTAATTGCTCTGCAATTGCAAGTTTTCACAAAAACACAGAATGTTAAGGATTGCTAGGGACCTTGAAAGATCATCTAGTCCAACCACACTGTCAGAGCAGGAACATCTAGAGCAGGTCACACAGGAATGCATCCAGGCAGGTTTTAAATGTCTCCAGAGACGGAGACTCCACAACCCTTCTGGACAGCCTGTTCCAGTGCTCTGTCACCCTCACCATGAAAAAGTTTTTCGTTATGTTTCTGCAGAACCTCTTATACTCCAGCTTGCATCCATTGCCCTTTGTCCTATCATTGGATGACACTGACAAGAGCCTGGCTCCATCCTCCTGACACTCACCCTTTCTGTATTTATAAACATTCATGAGGTGACCCCTCAGTCTCCTCTTCTCCAAGCTAAAGAGACCAATCTCCCTCAGCCTTTCCTCATAAGGGAGATGCTTCACTCCCCTAACCATCTTTGTGGCTCTGGTCTGGACTCTTTTGAGCAGTTCCCTGTCCTTCTTGAATGAGGGGCCCAGAACTGGACACAATATTCCAGATGCAGCCTTACCAGGGCAGAGTAGAGGGGGAGGAGAACCTCTCTCGACCTACTAACCACATCCCTTCTAATACACACCAGGATGCCATTGGCCTTCCTGGCCATGGGGGTGCATTGCTTGCTCATGGTCATCCTGCTGTACCAGGACCCCCAGGTCTCTTTACCCTATGCTACTCTCTAACAAGTCAATCCCCAACACGTACTGGTACATGGGGTTATTCTTTCCCAGATGCAAGACTCTACACTTGCCCTTGTTGCATTTCCTTCGATTTCTCCCTGCCCAACTCTCCAACCTGTCCAGGTCTCACTGAATGGCAGCACAGCCTTCTGGTGTGTCAGCCACTCCTCCAAGCTTTGTGTCCTCAGCAAACTTGCTGACAGTGCACTCTGTTCCCTTATCCAGGTCACTGATGAATATATTGAACAGCACTGGCCCCAGTACCGACCCCTGAGGGACTCCACTAGACACAGGTCTCCAACTAGACTCTGCCCCATTGACCACAAAGTTTTTGCAATGCCTACATCAGTTCATCTGCATATATTAAGACCAGTCTTTGTCAGAGATGTATAGGCAGCAGACAGGACTATGCTTTTTATCACTCTCCATCTTTTCTCTGGCCCCAAATTGCCTTACTGCCACTTCTTTTCTTCTTCAGGGTTATAGTCCTTCCTTCTTTTCATGGAAGTAGGCACAAAGAAGATGCAAAGTTAAGGACAGCAAGAGTCAAGAGCACAAAATGCTCTGAAACATACACCTATAAGGCCTTCCAACAATTTCAGAGCCAAGAAGAAACATGGCTCCGTGTTTTAACCAAGAGAACATATCACAGAGAGACATGGTTAGTGAAGCCGAAAATTTTCCATTACAACCGTGTGGCTTACAGAACTTTGCCAAAGTTATCCAACAAAAATTAATTTTCCATTCCAGGTTCTCAGTTTAATCTGAGGAGGAACACACTCATTTTTGGCTTAATCTCTATGTCCCTTTTCCTCTGTAAAATAGATGTGATATTTCACTGTTCTTTAGGAGATAAATACAATGTTTGTGAAACCTAGGTATTCTAGTAATTTATGCTCTTCTGCACAGTTCCTCAATCAACCATTTGACTCATACCTTTCTTTCAAAAAACGCTATGAAGTAGTTGTGCAGATTCAGTAGAATCTAGCAAGTGCATATTTGGTTGTCTAAAAAATATGTTAGCTAATCACACTTCTCAACCTAAAAAACATTCAAACTGTTACCTCCCACCTTTCAAGGAAAGATTCTAAGCCCTGAGCTAGAGGTTAATCTGTGATGCAGCACTCTTCTGAATCATTGCATTGTGTAACAAGATTCACTGGGTCAGAGAAAAGTAATGACAAGCAAGTACAGACAAGAAGCCTCACCTGTAGCTAACCACTGAAGCATTCATCAGCATGGGAAAGACCTTTACTTAGATCTTTACTACAGAGACTACTTTCACATTCAACAGCTGCTAGAAAAAACACACAGATCATGGCTGGGAACACAACTTTCCCACTGTACTTCATTCTAAAATTCTATCCTAATGGAACTAGTATTAAGCTTCTTTTTGATACTGTATTTCTAGCCCTATAAATCTTAAATATTCAGGTGTGGTGGTTCAGCTTCAACAGAAGTGGCAGAGTCCCTGGATACATCCCACATTATTATACTGTGGGAGCTATCATATCCTCTTCCAATAACTGTGCTTTTAAGGAAAATAATTGCAAATATTTTAAATCATTAATTTTGACATGTAACATAATAAAATGTGACTAAAGAAAAACTTCACCATAAAAAAGTGTATAAAACCAGCTTCTATTTAAGTAGTCAGTGATAGTGTAAATTCTGAGAATAAAAGTTAACTTGATGCAAGACTGAGAATAAACTTTTCAGTAAATTTATTTTTAACTTTATTTATAGTTAAAAAACAAAGCAAAACAAAACACCACCAAACAAATAATACTAATAAATAAATAAACCACACAAAAAAACCACCAACCAACAACAAAAAAGACAGAACCCTAAAGCAAAAAAACCAAACAAAACCGAACAAACAAAACAAAAACCAAACAAACAAAAAGGACAAAAAAAAAAAAAAAAAAAAAAAAAGAAAATTTAATTTAAAAAACATTACATTCAGGTATTCATATTCAGCAAAATAACTCCACTATAAATATTCTCCTACTATAGTCTGCCATCATTCTAGTTTTACTACATTTGTGATGTCATTCAAATTGTCTTTCTATTCTATACTTGTTTAATTTTTTTAGCATATTCTTCTCTCAGTAAGTGAATTATAAATGATAGCATAACACTAGCCACAGAAGAAAAAAGAAAAAGTTGCAAATATTAATTCAATGACAGAGGAAGAACAGATTTTCAGCAAACCAAATGCAATAAAAAAGAAAGCAAAACAGTCTAGGAAGTACTCAGCAATACCCTAAATGCATATGCACATACAATCTGTTATAGACTTTAGCCAAAGTCAATCCCTTTTTTTTATATTAAGGCCAATTTCTTGTAATAAAAATACTGATTCGGTAGATATTGGTATTTCCTTTCCATTTCTGTCCAAGGGTCAGCCAAAAGTAAAATCATTTACCTGTAACAATAGCTAACAAACAAGTTTCCTGCACCCATAACCACATACTTACTTGTGTTTCCTTCCACTTGAAGTTTGAAGAAAATTTAGAGTAGTCAGTTTTTATTAACCCATAATGTGAGAGTGTATTTAGCACCTTATATGTATATACAAGCTTGTGCCTTCTTTAAATTTGCAGCAACAGACAGGGAAAAAGGGTGAAGGTCCTTCCTTGAGGGGAAGAATTTTTTATCCAAATGGAAAACTACTTTATTCTACTGCACTGGTAGAGAAAGTGTGCTAAATGAATTTATCTGCAGAGT
Organism: Actenoides lindsayi; assembly: GCA_025331215.1. Classification (NCBI taxonomy): domain Eukaryota; kingdom Metazoa; phylum Chordata; class Aves; order Coraciiformes; family Alcedinidae; genus Actenoides; species Actenoides lindsayi. The sequence goes on from WTSP01002984.1 coordinate 64,806, forward strand.
TTCACTATAAATTCTTTCCTCTGTTTTCTTATACCCTGCCTTCAAAGCAAACTTGTCCCCATCTGTTCCCACTACTGCCTAGTCCAATCCATGGTCATACGCATTTGAGTCAGAATACTTACACTCCTACTCCCTCCTGGGAAGAGAAAAAAGGAAAGACAAACACTGAAAGCATAACAGAAAAATTCTCTTTGTTATTAACTTTTGCACAGGGACCAGAAAAGCAACACCAGTTTCAAGAAAAAAAACCTTTTTTGTAACTGCTGTGACAGTTACACAGAACTTCTGCAGAAGTTTTGCATGGATTGGCCAAAGTCATCCCTTTACTGCAAGTATTTTTTCTAGTATTTCAAATGAGCTGCAGAAGATGGAAGTGTTAAAGCCTCTTAATAGAAAAAATTAAGAATAATCTTACTTACACTTCTATGAAATACATCTGGATTTATTAACAGGGCATGAGTCTCCATTTGTCTCCATTAGTGCCATCAAACCTGGTGCATACTCTCATACTACATAATATAATTGTTTGGCTTGCATTCTGCCATCCTCTATCTACATTGGGGCACATCTCCCACTGAACCATGGATTCTTCCTCAATCTCAAGCTGAAAAAGCACCTGAACTACTTAGAATAAAATGAAAAATAACAGTTGTCCTGAAGCAGATAGCCAGCATGGATAGTTTCAGCCCAAAATGTTCTCAATTCTAAGCAACTGAAACCAGAATTACAGTGGAAACCGTTATACTACCTTTACTATAGGCATCAGTGCCAAATCCACACATAATAAAACAGGTATCCTAAGCACCGATTAATGTTTTTCAGCGCCAAGATTATCTTATACACTTGCCACATGTTAGCATAACGAGTCTATTCCAGCCTATAACCAAAACGTTGAGTACAGTATCCTTTCCCCTTCTAATGCCTCTTACAGAGGTTATCTTTCTGATAGTTACAAGAAACTGTCCAGTACAGTAAGATCCCAGTTTCTATGTGAGTACCTCCATCCTATCTACAAAAGGAGTAACAGTGAAAATGAATAACACTCTTTTTTATCAAAATACTTAATATTGTCAAGGTCAGGCATCTTTCAAGATCCAGGGGATACTTTTGAAATGTAACTGATGGTTATAGCTAACACAATTTGAGTTTTTCTCGTTAAGAAAGATTACATAAACAGGTCTAAACTTTATATCAGATTTGCCTCTGTAAGCCACCTTTCTTAGAAGCTTCCAAATTATATTTTTTCATTATTTTAGTTTCTATTTAATTAGCCAACCCAAAAGCCTCATGTATGATTGGTTTTACTTGTCTGCCTGTGGAATTTATGTAGCACCAAACACTGCTGTGTTTATGTTGCTTTTACTTTTATAACATACTGTGGTTTGGCAGACTGCAGAATTATTACTTGAAGATTTTGTTCTAATAAAATTTACCTCACCTCTCATTATGAAACAGCAAGGTGGGACCACACCCACTCTGGAAATGGCCCTTTTCTGACTTCTGCAAAGACTGTCTTCTCTATCAACTGTACCAGTAATTGCATTCCCTGTTTGTGTAACGGTGGTGACTGTTCAACACAAATACTGCAGGATTCAGATGATGCAGAAGATCTTCATTCAGATGTTTAGGCATAACAGGGAATTTAATTAGTTTTTCAAAGGATTACCCCATCTTAATAAATATGAAAGCACAACACAATCAACTACTAGGATTATAGGTATATGTACCAATGATGCACAAAATTCAGCTGTTGTCAGAGTTGTAGAATAAATAGTATACATATAGAAAACAAGCACTGTGAATATAAATCCATATATATCCACTTTTAGCATCTCACTACCTCATGCTTTACGAAATGAATCTTGAGTACTCATACCTACTTTGCCTTCCCATTTTTGCCTACATTTGAATATGGAGTATTTTCTATAAAATTATTTTTCTTTAGCAAAAAGGCTACTTCTCTACTTCATACTTCACTCAGCTTTCAAAGTATTAGCAAACTTAGAGGTTAACACAGTAACACCCTATAGCAGCATAAAGTCCAATTTGACAGGCCACTAGAAAAAAAGTGTTCTGTAATAGTTAAATAGGAACATGTTTATATCCAGCAGAAATTTCTCCACTACTCTCAACTGCCAGTCTGGTTTAATGGTGGTCAGGTCTGAGGTATAGAGGCACAGATAAAGCAATAGTCTGAACTGACCAAGAAGCAAACAAGAGTAGTTAATGTGCTCATGCTCACGTAATTTCATGGTTCATAAAATAATCTACCAAGGCTGATTTTCAATCATCTTCAGAGATATATTAAAGACATTAGGAAGAATTTCTTCACCATGAGGGTGGTGAGACACTGGAACAGGTTGCCCAGAGAGGTGGTGGAAGCCCCATCCCTGGAATTTTTTAAGACCAGGCTGGACGGGGCTCTGAGCAACCTGCTCTAGTGGAAGGTGTCCCTGCCCTTGGCAGGGTGGTTGGAACTAGATGATCTTTAAGGTCCCTTCCAACCCTGACAATTCTATGATACTATACACCCAAAGAGACAGCAAAGTAGCAGCACACTGTAATAACATGACCATATTAAGAAGAAAGGAATAGATATCTCTTTCCTCCTAAGATAATAGGCCTAAAAGCCAACCACATTACCAAAGAATCCAAGAAACTGAGGTTCAAGGGTAACAGAAAGTCGTATTCTTCTTTGGAAAGGGATAGACTTTCTCCAGCAACAGATGGCAGAGAAATAGTCACAGTCTCTGACATTTATTCTCTGCCATGGAATTCCTTCTGTCAAGCAATGTCAGTCCTGTTTTTTCCATAGTAAACATTACTAATGTTATTTTCTCTGGATTTCTTCTCTTAGAACCTATCTTAGTTAAACAATATGGACATATAAAATAAAAATTGAGCAATATGTAACTGGGATAACAATGACACTGAAAACCAAAGTACCCCAGATAGTGCCTACTGCTGCTTTATATAATACATTCTGTTCTGCAAGCCCTCTGGTACAAAGTGTAGACCAAGACAATAAATATTACGCAGCATTACTATCAGACATTTTTAAAAGTAATTTTCCTGTAAAGAAAATATCATATTTTTCCAAACCCAGTACTAAAGTCAACATTACAGCATACTCTATTGTATCAGAGATACCCAATTTAAACATCAGTGATACCTCTAAGATACACTCCCAAGAGACAATGAAATAAACTATTAGCAAGTCCATTTACAGACATCCATACCTGAGTATCTTTCTCAGTCCTCTACCTCCTCCCTCATCTGTAGTCTTGTATCATCCATTCATTAGTATCTAAAAATTCTCTCAAAGGGAGAACAACCAAACATGTAATTTTATCGTTCATATTTTGGGGTTCTTGGATTGTCTTTCATTTTGCTATCTCTAACATTTTATGCAATTTTGGACCTAATCAGATGCAGTTTTTAAGCTTATCACACCCAAGGACAGAAGTATTTCAGATAAATAAGATCACAGTACTGATCACAGAAGTAACACACTGAGATAGGCCTCATCTATATTCTTCTTTTAAAGAGAAAGGGACAGAAAGATACCACTGCTAATCTCCATTTTAGAAATCAGAACTGAGCCATGGAAAGACTAATATGACTAATATCATATTTATGGAAGCCAAGAGATATGTCATAAAATCCTATAACAATGATGACATTAGGAAGTAGTGCAGTGCAAGAATAGATGTACAGAACAAAACAGTGCTGACCACCCAATATCCAAATGTATTTTTATGCTTTGCTTTAGGCTGTCTGATCTCTGATTCTGTGGACTGAACACCATTAGCATACAGAGAGCATTCAGTTTGCTCGAGGAATTGCTCTTCCACATCAGTCTCACCTGAATTGATCTGCATGATCCAAGACAACTCTGATATGAATCAAAGGACAGTAAATTGGGAGGACTGGGAGACATGCTTCAAGGAGTATGCACACTCCTTATCCAAACTAAAAAGCAGATGCTCACTCTGCACCAGCTCACTGAAATTCATACTCCAGAGAAAATAAGGGGAAAGTCTTTAAACATTTAAACTACTTCAAATTATAGAGCTCCTTTCACTATGGATTCTCAAAGCCAAAATATATGTGGTCAAGTAAAGCAGGTGACAAATTTAACAGGTAGCAGCATTGCACTTTGAATGCATTTATGAGTGACAAAATAAGAAATAATATTTTTAAAGCTACCTATCTTGATGCAAGAAATGACAAAAATCAAGAGTTCTGTTATACAATACGTATTTTTGTCATCCTTATCAGAGAAGTTAGTAGTCTAATCCAATATGTAAAGTCATAAAGATATTATGTGATCTGAGACAGTTAATTTTACAACAAATAAATATCTAGCAGCAAAACATTAAAGTATCATGCTTAGTAGGACTGACATTCTATTTGGAATATCAGCCTCTGTAACTATTTAAAGCTAAGGTGTCAACTATAAACAAATTCTGCAGTTTTCGGTATGCCAGATGTACAATCTTGTATATGAATACTGTTCAGTCTGCAAGCACTATCAGGTCCAGGTTTGCATCCAGCCACTACACACAGATTTGCAGAATTCTCTGCCCCCTGACCAGTATGTTTCCAGCATCACTTGCATAATAGGAATTTACTATAAAACCATTTTCACATAAATGATAATATTCAGGGATTAACAAGTAGTACACTGGCATTATGGATAAGCATCAAACTGTCTTATCCTGTCTCCTATTATTCCTTTCAACATTGATGCCCCCTGGAAAAGAAAGAAACAATCTTCCCACTCTCTCTGTCTTTGTTGCATTCACAGTTGGAAGGCATAAATTTAATCCTGGATTTAGAATGTGTTCCAAAGACAATGTTGTAGGCAAAATCCTCTACTTTGATGAAATGTGTAAAAGATGGAAGACAACTTCATACATTTCCTATGTATTTTTATTATTGACGTATCAACCTGTTATGCTGGAAAACTTCCGAGTTTTCAGTATGGGTTAGTCAGTGTGAACTGTGAGCCCTGGCTTTGAGATCTGACATGGCCACAGAGTTTTATGTTAGCAAATTGCATTTCAGCGCTGGGGTCAAAATGTGCCATTGGAAGTCTACAGTTCAAAGAGAGCTAGCAAGACTAAACCTGAAAACAATTAGAGACAGATCTTCATTTCTGCATTCCCTACTTCATTTCTGGAAACTTGGAATTTATTCAGAGAGCCCTAAGGTCTTCAAAGACAAAAATGAAGACTCTTACTAGACATGAAGTAAGACAGCTAACTAGAACTACATGGAGCACAGGAGAATGCACAGAGAGATTAGTTATTTCTATTTCAAAAAGTAGCATTTCACAGTCTCCAGATATTTTTGTCCTTTCAAACTAAGATTTCTTTGGTCAGCAAATGTTTAGGTAAACATTTTCCATACAGAACCCAGGAAAATTAAAATCTAAACCAAATTAGAGTATTAGTCTAATATCCTCAATACTACTGTCTGATAGTCAGAAATCTCAAACTGTCCACTTGTAAAATGGTTCAAAAATAAAATATTATGTGTATTCAGTTAAGAAAAAGTCAACCTATGACACTTGTAACCCTAGGTTATTTAAGATGAAAAGATCTGATATTTGAAATTTTAACTTTCTATGTTTTCTAATCACAATGAATTATGGAAAGGATAATAACAATTCAAAACCAGGACACTGTGGTTACCTGCTTTGATCAGACTGTCAGGTCCTACAAAGGTCTTGACAAAGGTTCTCTTAAAGAAGCTGGAGTAATAATTTAGGGCAACCCTTTCAATCTATGTTTTACAGTATGTACAAATCTCATACTAATACACACAAAAGCAGTTCAAATAAATACAAGTGGCTACTTCAGCCACACAGAATCTATACCAAGCTGTCTCATATAAAATATATCATATACTCTGTAAGTAGAGAAAAAGGCAGACAGAATTTGTATATTGTTCGTTTACAGTAATGTATTTTGGTTTTCTGATCCTATGCACTGTAGGAACATAGTTTTGATTTTGCTATTAATCAACACAGCCAACAGATTCAGTACTCTGTCAAGTACTTCAGATACTGTGAAATATCAAAGGCAGTATAACATTAATGTTACTCAATTATATTCCAGTTCTGTCTCTTTTGGCTTTAAAATCAATCATATCTGGGGCATCCTGGGGTGTATTAGAAGGGGTGTGGTTAGTAGGTCGAGAGAGGTTCTCCTCCCCCTCTACTCTGCCCTGGTGAGGCCGCATCTGGAATATTGTGTCCAGTTCTGGGCCCTTCAGTTCAAGAAGTACAGGGAACTGCTTGAAAGAGTCCAGTGCAGAACCAGAAAGATGATTAAGGGAGTGGAGTATCTCCCTGATGAGGAAAGGCTGAGGGAGTTAGGTCTCTTTAGCTTGGAGGAGACTGAGGGGTGACCTCATTAATGTTTATAAATACATAAAGGGCAAGTGTCAGAAAGATGGAGCCAGGCTCTTCTCTGTTATGTCCAATGATAGGACAAGGGGCAGCATGTGTAAGCTGGAGCATAAGAGGTTCCACAGAAACATAAAGAAAAACTTTTTCACTGTGAGGGTCACTCTCTAATGGGCTGCCCAGAGGGGTTGTGGAGTCTCCTTCTCTAGAGACACTTAAAACCTGCCTGGATGCGTTCCTATCTGACCTGCTCTAGGTGGTCCTGCTTTGGCAGGAGGGTTGGACTAGATGATCTTTCAAGGTCCCTTCCAACCCTTAACATTCTGTGATTCTGTGAAAACCTGCTTCAGATGATAATTCCATACTGCATTTTACCCAGCATAGCTGGTAGGAGGGAAAGAGGCTTTCTGCCAATTTGGTGCAGTACGTGAGACTATCTAAATGATAGTCTCTAAGGGCATTTTGGGGAGTGCATTTGTACATCTGCTGAAGAAAGTAGATTTATTTGGATGCTTTTCTCTTGTGCAGCTTTCTGCCATGCAACATACTGAGAACGGGATAGTCCTGTAGGTCACTTAGTGGGTATTGGCTATGCAAGCACTGCAAATTGCATTAATTTTTATTATTATTATTTTAAATAGAATGGTGAACGCTAAATGACAGGAATAAATAAAGTGTATCATATTTCTGGCAAATATGTTGTATATTTTAATAATAAATTTTACTAGCAATGACTATTGTATTGCTAGTAAACCACATGTGAATGAGAGATTAGGTCCTCAAATCAAGGAGCTGTCCGAGTAAACTTGTTACATAATTTCTACAATTGTTGTCTCTACAAAAAAAGTCTTTTCTCAGGGTTCCCAACACTTTTCTCTAAAAAAACACTCCTGTTAAACTCCATTATCTATTTTTGTATGCCCCTGTCGATTGCTCTGTGTGCCTCCTGCACAACAAGGCTCTACCCTGCAATTATGAAATCACCTTTCATAGTGATTTGTGACAGTGTTTTGTTGTTTGGAAGTCCTCTTTCTTGTCCTCTGTGTTGCTTTGAACTTCTAATAATGTCTTCTGCTCCTTAGCCAGTCTGCATCTTTCAAGATCCTTCCACCAATCTTTCACAAAAAGGTAAAATGAAACCCCTAGCTGTTGTAGTCACTTGACACTGGACAGCAGGAACATTTGTTTTCTTAGTAGTGCAGATGTTAAAAAGTTTGATCCTATAACTTAACTTTTGCCTTAACTTCATAGTTAAATTTCATGATAACAGGAGGTTTGAGGGTTCTGTAGGTTTGGGGGGTTTTTTGGGGGAGGGTTGGTTGCTTTTTTAATCAGGCTGCCTTTCCCTCTGCAGTTTTCGGGTGCAAATTTCCTGCAACGCTTCCCATTTGAGAGAAACTCTAGTGGTGAGTTTTCTCCATTTTTTCTCAATGTACTTAGATCTGTAAAGTCTAATGTGATGATTCCACAGTGATTACTAGAGGCCAGTGGATTTGCTGCTCCCTGCCCTGAGCATGGTGTGTTTCTGCTGTTTCTTGTTAGTGTCACTGCAAAGACAACAAACACATTCAGAGCATTTCTTGTGGGAAGGAGATCTTGCTGAGGCCAAGACAGTGATTGCTTTTGTGCTTCTTTAGGCAGTAGTGATATTTGAGGATGCCTCTCTCATATATGTAAGGAAACAGTATAGAAACTAACTTTCAGGTACCTATACATGGAGGCTATAGTAAACACAACAGGTATATAATGCTAGAGCAAGTGGTCTCATTTGGTATTTGAATCGCTTTACAGTTGTTGCCTTCATAGATCATGCGTACTCCTGCACCTGTTTTGCTGTAGGTCTAAGTTACATTGGCCTCCTCCAGCTCATTTCCTTTGCTTTCTCAGTCCAGTGTGGTCTCAAGGAGCTAGAGAAGACTTTGCAGGAGTAGGGCAGGAGGTGAGGGAGGAGCATGCGTTTGCAAGGGAGGAAAGATCCAGCTTTCTTTGTAGGAAGGAAAGGGTTTTAAAAGTACATGCAAAATGTCTGAGATGCATTGATAAAAGACATTGTATATTGCAATATAATAATGTAACCACATCCATATTTGGGAAGTATTCTTGCTTTAGAATACCACATCCTACCTAGGACTAGTGCTTTGAAATTGCATTTTGTGCCCTATGTAGATATTGGAAAATAATTGTACATTGTACTTTGAGCGCACGCCTTTTTAACATTCCCATTGACAAGAAAAAAAAAAAGCTAAGTTTCTATTAAAGAAAAGAGTGGGGGTAAAAATGGGAAATTCTGTAATGAGATTTGTACCGATAAACGTACAGAGAGGGACTGAGTTAATTTCCTGTATTGTCAAACATGCTATGTACTTTATAACAGAATTAAGGAATGCTGAGAGATCACAGAGATAAATAGTCCAGTTGGTTGGGCTAGGACACAAATTGGCATTGGAAAGCAGCTTGGAGGACTGCCAAAATACCTCTGGAGTCCAGGCATGAAAATCAATGGGATGTAACTTGCTCGTGAATCTGAGAACAAAAACTGCACAGCAATTCACTAACTGCACCGCAGTGTAATGGTGATGACAAAAAGCTCTGCAGCCTGGTTTCCACCAGTGCAGACTGCCAGCACTGGCAAGCAAGGGCAGTCAGTAAAGAAGGATTAAGGAGCAGAGGGACAGGGAAGGTCATCAAGGTGCATAATTATGTGGTTCCAGATTATCCTCTGTGATATATGCCTTATTTATACATGCTGGTGTCTCCTGTTGTGATTGATTTACAGCCCCCTCCCCTTCTATAATTCATTTATGAGTTGGAATAGGAATGAGTCCCCATGAGCCAGAGTGCCGTATGCTACCTATGGAGCATGATGTCAGTGAATGCTTGCTTTTTGATTCCCCCCCTGCCCCCACATTTATATTGCATGTGTTTCAGCCTAATTGCAATGAAATCACAAAGTCATTGTCACTAAAGCCTGTTTCATCTGAAAGCTCCTTCAGTGTTTGTCAGCATCAAATGATTTAAAATGGGCTTTGAGATTGCTATTTGTAATCTATCAGCTACTGAGGTTCAGAAGGAGTTCCCAGTTGATGTTCTCCATAAGAAATTACTTCAGGAAGCTCTTATAGCTCATATACACATATATAAAATAGTTCTGATTGAAAGACACCTTCAAGATCATCAAGTCCAACCATGTACCTATGTGCATATATATATGTATATACATAGATATATAAAAATAGTACATAACAATATACATTATAGGAATATTGAACAAGGCTCCAAATCCTGCAGATATTTATATACCACGCACCATTAGTTATGAGTAGTTTCTTGATGTCAACAGAGCAAATAATCTCTTTTTTGTGGTCACGAACTGTTATATTTATGTAAACCTATTAGAAAATTACAATCTCTGCCTAAGTTCCTTCATTATTTGGGGATTTTTTTGCGTGCAATGGATAGCTTTTTAATTTTTTTTTCCAGCAAGGGATACTATTTCTAATGATGCTTGACAGCAGAAATGTTTTTTTAAAAAAGTTCTGTAAGGAACTGAAAGCATAAGGAACTAAAAGTGTTTTTGCACCGTAAACCATTGCAAGTTTAAATTTCCAAATGCATTAGCAGTTGTGTAATATGAAAAAGCATTACATTTTAGATGACACATTTGAAAAAGCATTACATTTTAGATGACACATCTGAAAAACCAGAAGTACTAAAGACTCGTGTAACTCAGTTGCATTTGTTTTCTCTGCTCAGTGCTGCTGGGAAGGCATGTGGGAAAAGATATTCTTAGCAAGAAACTTCAGGATTGCTGGTTTATTCCAGCTGTCATTAGTCCTGGTCTGTATCTGAGACAAACAGCGGGACATAAGGAAATACTAAATCATTCTTCTGATGTGACAGTTGCTGTTAGTGGGCTGGATCGTGTAGGAGCTATTCAGGGGGTTTACAGCCTGTGACTTCCTGCGTGAATGAGAATCCCTGAGTCCAGATAGACAATGTTAGAGCTGAATGTTGACTGTATGTGTCATACAAAGGAGAAAGAGAGAACATTGCCTTCTTACTGGTGTACCTGTGAAAAATATTGTGGCTGTGAAAATGAAATACAAGTTGAACCAAATCACTTTAGGGTTTTAAATAGACTAATGATCAAATTCATTAAATATTCCATGCTTCAATAAGAAATTGGTCTGGTTGGACTGTTAGAGGAACGGCCTAGATTGTCGTCCATAAAAATGATTCCAAGGACGTAGCATCAGTGTTATATAAAGACAGAAAAATATTCCAGCTTGCTGTTTGAAATGGCAGTCTTTCTTTCTACTACTACACTAAATTCAATCAAGCTGTGAATATTACTTTGTAGTAAATGCTCTCAATATTTCTTTTTCTTGTTGGCTTGCTGTCGTTGGGACTATGAGTGCTTCTAGGATGTGTTTCTGCCTGGGCTCAAAGCCAGCTTAGAGAAGGCATAGCTGGTTGTCTTGGGGGAAAAAGAGAAAAAAGAAGCCTTAGTGGAAGTTACCTGGAAAAACAAGTCCCAGTGGGGGCTTCTGTCATATTTATTTGGGAGCTGCTTTAAGCTGAGGCTATTGCATGTGGCCCTGCCTGAGCTACCTTGCCCATGCCCAACAACTGATCCTGACCCGTGAACTTGTCTTCCGAGCTTAACTTCAGCCCTGCCTTATCCCCATAGGGGTGCCTGATGCCCTGGGTTTGGGGCTGCCCCCCTGGCCCCGCCCAGATTCCTCACCCTTCCTGGTGAAGGGCCAGCCCTGCCAGCCTTGGGAATCTCCTTGACCCGGGCTCCTGGGGAGCAGCCCCAGCCCTTGGTGCTCTCTGACAGTCATCTGCTTAAATATTAATCACAGTATCTATTGCAAAAAAAGAAAATCTGTCCATTTGTTTTCTAGACAGTTTTACATATGGATTTTACAGAAGCTGGAGAACTACTCTCATATTTTATAAAGCACTGACTGTGAAATCCAAGTGATACAGGAACTGATGTTCGTGTTCCTGAAAGCAGGGCTACGCACTTTCAAAACTTCACGATTTTGGAAATGACATATATACATACTCAGTGTAGTAGAGTGTGTTCCTATTAAAGATGTTACACTCTTGTAATGCATAATGAGAGGTAAATTCCAGAAAGATCTGTTGAACCTTTATTATAGTGCTGTTATAATAATGGCCATCAAACCAGTTAGTTATTATAGTCTTAAAAATAAGTATTAGAATTAAAAATATGCATATGCCCACCAGTTCTTGATACTTCTTGCCCACCATGTTTTTCAGGAGTATTTCTACTGATCTGAAGTATTTTTGATCTTCTCGAGAACTATTAGTCTATGCACTTTTTCCAAGCTATGTATATTACTACTACTAATAATAAATAGAGCTAATGAATTTACAGTGCTTTACATTTTTAGAGTTCTAAAATAGAGTGCTACATATACTCATTAGTTCCTTTTCTAACAGTTCTTCTCATACAGTAGGTAAGAAAAAATCTATACATATTTAAGAAATAATTCGAGGGAGTTTACAGCCAGATTTTTGAAAATTGTATTTTAGGTGTTGTTTAATTTTTTTCTTAATCATCCTGCTTGAGGTAATTTGAGCCTAATTTTCAGAAGGATTTGTGCCACCACTTAGCCTATTGAGAAGTATGAAACATTTCGTGTCCTATAATTGTATGTGTAGATTAGTGACACTTCGACAAGGGGGGCATGATGTAGTTTAGTACAATCTGTAGATTCCTAAAATGTAGGAAAATTGTAGTGTGATGGATTGATTTATATGTGGGCTTGACCATTTGGAGGTAACCAGAGCTCAGCTGTTGAACCTCTGTGTGGCCTTCATCTCACCACTTAGCTTCCCCAAATGTTGGTTGTTTTTTTTCTTTTCCTTGATTGTAAACAGTGAATAATGTCACCACAGAGTATTGTTTGTAAAACAAGCAAACAAAGAATGTGGGATTCTGGAAAAAGGGATAGTAAACGCAGAAAGGACTGCAAAGTATGTTTAAGGCTACACAACCTAGCAAAATTAGGACTTAAGTTTCAGTAGCCATGGTTTTCATCACGCCACATAATTTGGTACTTCATGGATTCTTACACTGTCTTTCTCACCATGGTGTCTGAGCTTCTTTCAGTGGTGTTTAAGTAGGACAAATAACTTCTTTCACATGTGGTTTCTTCTCCCAACCACAGTGACCTTCCCTTTCCCTCATATAACAAAGTCTCATCCTGGTTCTCAGGGAGCCAGTTCATGACACTTCGTATGTGTACACATATGTATTTACACACACATGCTCTAAAAATAAACATGTGTTTTTCCCGAAGTTGATCAAAGAAGCTGAATGTTGCTTAAGTTAGTAAAGCAGACCCAGTGTTTTATTTTAAAACTCAGATATGAAGAGTAAAATAAATACACAAAATATTTTTTTCTTTTTGCAAACTCTTTTTAAAAAGGCAACCCCCTTCTTTCCAAACATTCTATCTGACTGCAGCAACTTTCCCAAGAGAAGTTGTACTCTAGAATAATATTTCAAAAGTAACATCATGAGTGTTTCTTTTTAATTCTGACAAAAATAGGAGACAGACACTGATATTGGGGAAATTCAAATTTCTCTGTAGTAGTGATGCAGTGAAAAACTCACTAACCGAAGTTATTCAGCAGGCATTCTTTATTTTTGCGGTGCTGGATGCACAGGGGATCGCTCCTCCAAATGTGGGTGCCGATACAAGCTGGGTACACAGTTTATATGCAGACTAAACATACATATTCATTCTGTTTCTTAGAAAGGGCGGTCTTATACTAATGAGTTCCTAGAATTCATTTACATAGCCTGAGCATGCGTAATAAAATTAGGGTTAGGGTCTTTTCTCCCCTCGGTGGTTTTCCATGACCTCTGGTGGACATTTACTTCATCTTCTCTTCTTCATCACCGTGTTCTTTTAGTGACCTAAAGCCTAAA